>CAUYRH010040683.1:0-19977 GCA_963574655.1 Perodicticus potto
CCTGTGCTTAAGTGATCCTAGGACTACAGGTGCATGTCACCACACCTGGCTAGTTTTTTTCTTTTTTTTTTTTGAGACAGAGTCTCAAGCTGTCGCCCTGGGTAGAGTGCCGTGGCATCACAGCTCACAGCAACCTCCAACCCTTGAGCTCAAGCAATTCTCTTGCCTCAGCCTCCTAAGTAGCTGGGACTACAGGCGCCCGCCACAACGCCCGGCCATTTTTTTTTTTTTTTGGTTGCGGCTGTCCTTGTTGTTTGGCGGACCCAGGCTGGATTCGAACCCACGAGCTCAGGTGTACGTGGCTGGCGCCTTAGCCCTTTGAGCTACAGGCTCCAAGCTGGCCTGGCTATTTCTTTTTGGTCACGGTTGTCATTGTTGTTTTAGCTGGCCCAGGCTAGGTTCGAACCTGCCAGCCTTGGTGTATGTGGTCAGCGCCCTACACACTGAGCTACGGGCGTCGTCCACTGTGGGGGTGTTGAGAGAGGGGTTCGTGCATTTGGGTTTTCCCAGGAGAGAGCCTCAGAGAAGGTCTCAGCCTAAAATGCTTATTGTTCCTTCTGTAGAGGCTTAGAATTCTATACGTCAACTAATCTTCATCTGTTGGAAGAGCCACCATTGCTCAAATATTTATTGAGTACCTACTGTGTGGCAGGTCATTCAAGGCATTAGGAATGGGCTAGTGGGGACAAGACTAACTCCCTGCCTTCCTAGGGCTCGTAGTGTCGTGGAGGGTAGATAATAAGCAGATGACTCTATACAGACACACTCCAGGCAGTGGCAAGAGTTATGGAGAAGACCAAAGCAGGGAGGGACTCCAGGCAGATGGAAGTCTGCTAGAGGGCCTCAGGGAGGGCCTCTCTAGAGATGGCCTTCAAGCAGAGGCCTGAGTGAAGAGGGAGGCCTGTTCCTGTGTCCAGGCAGAGGGACCAGAAGCTTGCAGAATGGCATGGGAGGCTGGGAGTGGGAACAGCGAAATCAGAGGGCAGCCAGGGCCTATCAGAAGTAACTTGAGTGAGTGCTGGGGGCCTCTGCCAGGATGGGATGATAAGGAGAGAGCAGAGGCAGGATGAGGAAACCCAGAACTAGGAGCCCCAGAATCTGGCCTGCCAGTGTGGGTTCTCTTCTGGTGCCCCATGCCACGTTCCCACACTGGCTCTGTGGTGAGCCTTTAGGGAGAGGTGGTAGCTACCTCTGCCTCCCCGTTCCTTGCAACCAGGACTGTAGTATATGTCTTCTCTTCTGTATTTGTTTGTTTGTTTTTTAATTTGGATAGAGTGCTGTGGCATCATAGCTTACAGCATCCTCCAATTCCTGGGCTCAAGCTAGTCTTCTGCCTCCACCTCCCAAGTAGCTGGGACTACAGGCACCCGCCACAACGCCCGGCCATTTTTTGGTTGCAGCCGTCATTGTTGTTTGGCGGGCCCGGGCTGGATTCAAACCCGCCAGCTCAGGTGTACGTGGCTGGCACCTTAGCCCGTTGAGCCTCAGGCACCGAGCCTATTTGTTTATTTTTGAGACAGATCCTTACTATGTCACCCTCAGTAAAGTGCCACTGCGTCATAGTAGCCTCAAACTCTTGTGTGCAATTGATCCTCTTTCTTTCTTTCTTTCTTTTTTTTTTAAGAGACAGAGTCTCACTTTATCGCCTTTGGTAGAGTGCCGTTGTGGCGTCACAGCTGACAGCAACCTCCAACTCCGGGGCTTAGGCAATTCTCTTGCCTCAGTCTCCCTAGTAGCTGGGACTATAGGCGCCTACCACAATGCCTGGCTATTTTTGTTGTTGTTGTTGTGGGTTGGCCAGGGCTGGGTTTGAACCTGCCACCCTTGGTATATGGGTGCCCTACTCACTGATCCACAGGTACCGCCCTCTTTTTTTCTTTTTTAGAGACAAAGTCTCGCTTTATCCCCCTCGGGAGAATGCAGTGGCGTCACACAGCTCACAGCAACCTCCACCTCCTCGGCTTAGGCAATTCTCTTGCCTCAGCCTCCTGAGTAGCTGGGACTACAAGTGCCACAACAACGCCCAGCTATTTTTTTGATGCAGCGCAGTCATTTTTTTGTTGTAGTTTGGCTGGGGCCCAGCTATTTTTTTGTTGCAGTTTGAACCCACCACCCCTGGTATATGGGGCTGGCGCCCTATCCACTGAGCCACAGGCACCACCCTGCAATTGATCCTCTTCCCTGAGTAGCTGGGAGTACAGGCACCTTCCACTGGCCAGTTTTTAGAGATGGGATCTCACTCCTGCTCAGGAGTCTAGCCCCTGGTCTCTAGCCCCTGAACTCAAGGAATCCTCCTGCCTTGGCCTCCTCCTTTTTTTCTTTTCTTTTTTTTTTTTTTTTCTAGAGACAGAGCCTTAAGCTGTCGCCCAGGGTAGAGTGCCATGGCATCACAGCTCACAGCAACCTCCAACTCCTGGACTTAAGCTATTCTCTTGCTTCAGCCTCCCAAGTAGCTGGGATTACAGGCACCCATCACAATGCCTGACTATTTTTGGTTGTAGTTGTCGTTGTTTGGCAGGCCCGGGCTGGATTTGAACCTGCCAGCTCTGGTGTATGTGGCTGAAACCCTAGCCACTTGAGCTACAGGCGCCAAGCCCTTCTTCTTTTTTTCAATAAGAGACATGTTTATTTCCAAATACCATGCACATGGGGAGAATCCTAAGAGTGATTACTGTTTGAGGTCCGGAGTCCTGCTTCCCCAAAGCCAGTTGACTTGGTTTGCTTACTGGACTGAGCTGGAAAGGTCAACTGCGGCCTGGTGGTGATTGAGAGCAAAAATGAATGGAAACAAAATAAACCTGGAGTAGCACAGGCCTGTGAACAGAGAGCAAAGTAACCTGCACAAGTCTCATTGTAACAAAGAGAAATTTTATTTAGGAACAAAGGGAAAGTTTAGAGCCCTTCCAAGGAGTTGGGAGTGGGCCCCTGTCATCATGGGGCCTCCCTGTGCTCTGTGAGCCGCCCGCCTGGGCTGCCTGAGGTCAGTCCACTCCCAGAAGCCCTTTCTCCACAGCAAAGCTGCTTACGTCCTTTCCTGGCCATCATTCTTGTGCAAGTCATCCCTAAATTGGTGGTTCCTGGTGTGGGGGAGATGTTGGGTCCGAAGGTCAGGCCTGGGGATGAGTTGGGCTTATAACCGGTTTATGGCCTCAGACTGGGAATTATGCCCACTAGTCCTGGTGCTGATAGTCTTAGCCCCATGTATACACAGCCTGACATCCTGGCCAGTGGTGCAGGTCAGGCCCAGAGCCACACCACATAGATGAAACAGAACTTAATTAAATTAATGAATTAATTTTTGGAGACAAAGTCTCACTCTTTCACCCTGGGTAGAGTACCATCACATCATAGCTCATACCAGCCTCAAACTCGATTCTCTTGCCTCAGCCTCCCAAGCAGCTGGGACTATAGGTACCTGCCACATCTGTGCTAATTTTTAAATTTTTTTTGTAGAGACAGTGTCTCACTATGTTGCTAAGGCTGTTCTTAAACTCCTGGCCTTAAGCAGTGCTCCTGCCTTGGCCTCTCAAAGTGCTGGGATTACAGGCATGAATCACTGAGCCTGGCCTATTCATGGTATTTATTTTTGATGGGGAAACATTGCAGTGCAAATAAGACCATAGGGGAAGTTGGTGTGGCAATCTCAGGTGGGTTAAAATCTTCGTGAGTTGCAGCTATAATCCCAAGTGCTCACCTGAAGGCCAACCTAGTCCTGAGAGGAAGGAAAAATTAGAGGGAGGTAGAGGTGACAGGGAAGAGAGCAAAGACAAGAGCTGGGCATATGTCATGCCTTCCCAGCAGGCGTGACAGTTGTTGGGGAGGGGTGCTGAGAAGATCTCTTCAAAAATATATTATATATATATATATATATATATAAAGTATGGATGTACAGACAGTGTACAAATAGTCTGCCTTGGGGACAGTAATGACAAAAAGATGGAGAAGCAGGGACATGTGATGAAGCTATCAGCAGTGGGCCAGAGGTGACTGCCTTCCTTGGTCACATTGTGAGAGACTGAGGCAGTGGTAGGTGGGTTTGCACATACAAAGTACATGTAGGACCAGGCTCTATAGTCCAGGAGCCATGGAGTCACAGTGGTCTGATGCAGATCGGCCTGACGGTGTGGCCCGGGTGAATGTGTGTCCTCCCTTGTCATCACTTTCACTGTCAGGGCAGGCTCAGGAGAGCTGGCTGGGACAGGTGGCACTGAGCAGATCCAGTTTTTATGAGGCTGATTTTATCAAAAAAGTTGGAAGCAGCAGTGTCAGGTGAGAGGAAGCTGTTGCTTTTTGTCTGAGGATGGCAAGATTCCTGCCCTGCACCTGTCTTATGGCCCTGTACCCTGTGGGGAAGTTGGGCATGGAAGGGAGGCTGTGGGTCTGCATTGTGGAGGACATAGCTCCTGGGCTGGGCGGGCCATTGGGAGGAGAGCAGCCAGGGAGAGAGGCAGCTGCCCACTTCTGTGGGCCTGTGGATGGCTGCAGGCCGGGGGGGGGGGCGGGGGCGGTGCCGGTGACTGAGTAGTGCACACAGGCAAGCAGGCGGCTTTGATGTGGCCCTCTAGAGGGGAGGAGATGAGCCCATTACAGGAACAGACGGCAGGGCCTCGTCACCTCTTACCCAAGAGGTTCTTGGAAATGTTCTTGCTCTGCGTGAGAATTAGGAAATGGTCTTCTATTTTAGGAGCGCGGTGTGTATGTAATGAGTGCCATGCTTGTCATGAGTGTGCGCCTCCATGAGTCCTTTGAAAGGGTCATGTTGGTGGAGGTGAGTTGTGGTGGGAAAACCTGAGGAGGCTGAGCCTGTGTCCATAGCCGTGCTGACATTGGGTTGGATTTTCTGGGATAAGTGTTCTTGGCGTGGTGAGGGAGCGGTTTGGGGGAGGGTCTAGAGGCCAAGCCTGGGATCCCAGAAGAAGGAAGGAATTCTTGGGGAGCAGGTATCCTTTGGACATTAGGTTTTGGGATAGCCTTTTTAGGAGAAATAGTTCTGGTGGGAGGGGGCCGTGAAAGTAGGCCCTGGAACTCTGGGGAGGGGACAGGATGGGAGTAGAGACCCAGTGCCTATCTTTGGTCATCTCAGGTAGCATTTCAGGATTCTGAGAGTGCCTACGACCTTCTTTACAGAAACATCCTGGTGGTGTGGCTGTCGTTCCCACCAGGGTGCCCTATTTTTTCTCTGAGTGTAGTATTAACAGGCTCATTTCCTAACAAAGAAGGGGAAGCAATGTTCCTTGGTTGTTTGGGCATCTCACAGGCTACCCTGTCTGGCCTGGGTGGGAGGCCCTGAGCTCTGTGGCCAGTTATAACACAGGTCTCACTTTTGTGATCTCCTTTGGGCTTTGTAGTTTTCTGGTATATGACACTTAGAAAGAGGGAGGCTGGGTCAGGAGGTTGTCCCTAAGTGGAAGGGCACAGATGTCCTATCCAGAACCTATAGTCAGACAGCCAGCCTCAGACAGACCCACATGACAGCCCCACGTGTGCTGGATGAGGTAGAGAGGATTGCTTTTCCTTACCTGCCACGTGGAGCACAGTGGCAGCTCCTTCCCTGAGTAGCAGGTGTGCACTGACCTGCTGGGCTCTTTTCCCTTCCTGTGTGTGCTCATAGGAAGATGTGGCTGAGCCTCTGGCCATTGGGGGCTGGGAGCTTAGCTGGCAGCATCAGCAGGTTGGGATGTGGCCATGGTAGCTTAGAGAGGGGGATTTGAAGACCTTAACTCTCTGGGAAGACGCTGTGGTGAGCACTTGGGTGCAGGGGTGAATGTGAGCAGGCGCTGGAGACACATCATCAGGTTCCCTTTGGGAATCCTACTTAGTATCCTGCTTGAGAAATGAGGCCACAGTGTAGAGTGGTAGAAGTAAAGAGTGGTGGTTGAGTTGAGGCATCCAGGAGACCTGGGGTAGGCGTTGGAAGAGTGCGTCCTAGTTTAGCCTGTCTGCCCCATCTGCAGTGGCCACCTCATGTCCTGGGAGCCCTGTGGTCAGCTGCTTTTCTCTTAGGTTGAAGCTGCGTGGAGAGGACTTTGACAAACGCTGTGCTCATTTCCTGTCTGCACGTTTCCTTTTCCCTGCAGGCCTCTGGCTGTACCTGGCAGGGAGCAGCCTGCCCTGTCTCACGCTGATTGGCTCTCCTAATTTTGGGTACAGGTCAGTTCACCGGGACCTGGAGGCCCAGATTGCTATTGTGACGGAGAACCGAGCCCTGCAGCAGCAGCTTCACCAGGTTGGTCAGAGCAAGCGGGATCCTCAGGGTGCGTGGGGGATAGCTGGGGCCATCAGGGGTGCTTATGTCGCCAGGCTGCCCTGAGAGCTGAGAGGGAGTGGGATTCAGAGCAGAGGATGATGCAGGGTCCCATGAGTCTGCAGAGAAGGTGGGGCCTGGTCTCAGAGAGAAGCCTTTGAAGACCATGCAGCTCCCCAGGCAGCTCGCACCCCAAGTCCTGGGGCCTTTTCTTCCCCTGTGCTGGAAGGGACTACCCTTTTCTCACGAGTGTGAGTGGAGCGGTAGAGCCCAACCTCGGAAGAGGGAGGGGCAGCTGTTGCCTTCTATGATCATAGTCTCATAAAAGTTTCTTTTCTCATTAAAGTAATAGAGTAGGTTATTGGGAATTCACTAAGGCTTTTATTTTTATTTTTTTTTAATTTTTTAAGGCAGAGTGTCACTCTTTGCCCTGGGTAGAGTGCTGTGGCATCATAGCGTACACCAACCTTATACTCTTAGACTCAAGAAATCCTCTTGCCTCAGCCTCCTGAGTAAGTGGACTATAGGCATGTACCACATCCTGGCTTGGTTTTCTATTTTTAGTAGAGATGGAGTCTTGCTCTGGCTCAGGCTGGTCTCAAACTGCTAAGCTCAAGCAATCCACCCGTCTCAGCCTCCCAGAGTGCAAGGATTAAAGGTGCGAGCCACTGTTCCTGGCCACTGGTGCTTTCAGATGAATCTCTGTTTTTGTGCAACCCTGTTACAGACTTTTGAAGTGGAAGCATATTCCCCTTTGTGTGAGCCTTTGGGGGTGCTTTGGCCTCTTGAATTATGACCTTTAGTCACAGCTTTCCATGGAAGACCCCACTTCCCTTCCTAAGCATGGGAAGGTACAGGACACTGCACCTGGCAGGCCTCACAAGCATCAGATGTTGACTTTGTTAAAGCTTTTATGTACCAGTGTTTGGGAATCACTGTTGCAAGATTTTTGGAGTCTTTGCTGATGGACGGTGACTGCTGGGTTCCCTGGGACCTGTCCTCTGCAGTTGGGGTCTCATCAGTGACTGAGCAGGGCTATCGTGCCAGGAAAGGCTTCATGACCAGGAACAAGGGGAAGACTGTGGTCATGCTCTGAGTGGCCAGTGCAGTCATTGGATTTGTTCAGCAAGTTTCTTCCTGCAGTATGGTTTATAGCAAATGGAACCCCCCACAGCTGAGAGATTCCAGTAATAGGGTGATAGCTGGCCTCAGGGCCAGGCTAGTGGGAAAGATAGGAGCCTGCCGCTTTGACCAGCAGGGTCTCCTGGCCTTTTGCCTCACTTGCAGAGACCGCCCACAGCTCCTCAGTTGGTGAGACTCCGCCCCAAGTTGGTAGAGAGCTGTTGGTGGCTTTGGCTTGGGGCAGCGATGAATTCTGTGTGTATGTGGGGTGATTTGGGGTTGCAGGTCCCTGGGCCTGAACCTGGTGTTCTGGTACTGACTATTCTCCCCACTTCCTGAGTGAGGGAACGGAACCCACATCCTGGGTCTTGAGAAAAAGCTGGGACTGGTTGTGGTCAGGAGCTGCCTTCTCAAATGACATATTTGGGATATTTTCTTTTTCTTCCCAAACCTGAATCCCAGCGGCTCTTGATGGTGGGAAGGTGGTAGCTCATGCTGCCGTAGCTTATCCATTCTTTAGAGATACTGATTTCTGTGCCCGTGACATGCAGAAATACATTACTAGATAGTCGGTTTTTTGTTTTTTTGTTCTTTGAGACTAAGTCTGTCTATGTCACCCTACCCCTCCATAGGGTGCTGTGGCGTCACAGCTCACAGCAACCTCCAACTTTTGGGCTTAAGGGATTCTCTTGCCTCAGCCTCCCAAGTAGCTGGGACTACAGGCGCCCGCCATAAGGCCCGGCTATTTTTTGTTACAGTGGTCATTGTTGTTGTTAAGCAGGCCACGGGCTGGGTTTGAACTCGCCTGCCTTGGTGTATGTGGCCAGGGCCCTAACCACTGCACTACAGGCGCCAAGCCCGTTTTGTAAATAATTTCACCTGTATGCTGGTATACTGGGACTGCAGCTGCTCTCCTGAGCCCAGTAGGGCCTGGTCCTGCTGGGACTGCCCAGCCATGCAGCCTCCCCGCAGGCCAGAAAGTCCCTAAAACCCCAACTGCCCAGGGCTCCCTGCTCAGAAGCTGTGTCTGGAGTTCTTGCAGTCCAGGGAAGGGCCCTATTTGTGTCACGTTGAGCACTGGGAATGGGGAGATATTTTTATCAGAATCTCAAGTCCCTCCCTTCTGTTAGTCCATACAATAAAACCGAAAACTTCCTGGTTTTGTTCAGAGAACACGGTTTACCACTTGTGACCCAAGAAATACTCCCCTGAACAGCATTGTAATCTCCATCAGCTGACTTCCTTCTCCATCTCTGTTGTGGAGTCTGTGAGGAAACTTAAGTGTTTCTGGTAATTTAATTGAAATCTTGGCTGGGTATTCATTTGAAAACATAAAGCTGGAGCCGGCTCTGTGGAGACTTCTGCAAACCAGTCCCCCGAGACCAGAGTTGGCTCTTGTCAGGCACATCCAGCCAGGGACTTGGGCCTTAGCAGCAGCAGTTAGGAAACCGGAGAATTAGGCACCATGTCTGTGACGTGTGGGTTGTGGATCGGCTGTCTGGAAGCACCACCTGGCCCCACAACAGGGGCTGTGAGCATGAGAAGGGTGTAGGGAGAAAGGACGTTGGGGCATTGGTTTTACAGCCCTTGATGAGAAAAGCCGAGGACACATTCTGTGGTGTCCGGAAAGGGGAGGAGTCCTTGTCCAGTTCTTATGGGGGCAGAGGGTTGTCAGGATGCGTCCTGCCTTCCTCCTTTGTGCTTGTGCTCCTGGTCTATAGCCGGCCCTTACCACGTCCCTCACGGTAGTGTGCCTGCAGGTGTGGCCCGAGATGTAGGGACCTCACAGCCCAGAGCAGCAGGGACAGCCAGAGGCACTGTGCTGACCGCTGATGTCAGGGCCGAGGGTTCATCAGATACCTCATTGAGGAAGACCCTTTTAGGTCAGTTTTCTCAGAAAAGAAATAGTTTCTTCTCTCAATGATCCTAAACACAATTTATAACAAAGCATATATATGTTGTTTGTCTGGTTTTTTTTTTTGTTTTGTTTTGAGACAGAGCCTCAAGCTGTCACCCTGGATAGAGTGCCGTGGCATCACAACTCACAGCAACCTCCAACTCCTGGGCTCATGCGAGTCTCCTGCCTCTGCCTCCCAAGTAGCTGGGACTACAGGCGCCCGCCACAATGCCCTATTTTTTGGTTGCAGCCGTCATTGTTGTTTGGCGGGCCCGGGCTGGATTCAAACCCGTCATCTCAGGTGTACGTGGCAGGCGCCTTAGCCTGTTGAGCCACAGGCGCCCAGCCTATTTGTTGTTGTTTTTTTTCTTTTTATTGCAATTTGGCCAGGGCCAGGTTTGAACTTGCCACCCTGGGTATATGGGGCTGGCGCCCTAGTCACTGAGCCACAGGCGCCGTCCCTGTTTATCTGTTTTAAGACAGAGTCTCACTCTGTCGCCCTGGGTAGAGTGTCATGGAGTCGTCATAGCTCACAGCAACCTCAGACTCCTGGGTTTGAGCAATCCTCTTGCCTCAGCCTCCTGAGTAGCTGACACTACAGGTCACCACAACAACACCTGGCTAGTTTTTGTTTTTTCTTCTGTTTTTAGTAGAGATGGGTCTTGTTCTTCCTTAGGCTGGCCCTGAACTCCTGAGCTCAAGCAATCACCTCCTTGGCCTCCCACAGTGCTAGGATTACTAATGTGAGCCATGGTGCCTGGCCTGTGTGTGTGTGTGTGTGTGTGTTTGGTTTTAAATATGAAGGTAATAAATGTTCACTGTAAAAATTAAGAAAAATTAAAAGAAACTAACATTTTCATCCAGAGATAAATGCTGAAATCATTTTTTTTTTTCTTACAGTTTTTGGCCAGGGCTAGGTTTGAACCTGCCACCCCTGGTATGTGGGGCCGGCACCCTACTCCTTGAGCCACAGGTGCCGCCCGATGCTGAAATGATTTTGATCCCCTACCTGTCTTTTGTAAGAGGCATACTCTTTTGTTTTTTTTTTTTTTTTGGTAGAGACAGAGTCTCACTTTATTGCCCTCGGTAGAGTGCCGTGGCATTACACAGCTCACAGCAACCTCCAGTCCTGAGCTTAGGAGATTCTTTTGCCTCATTCTCCCGAGCAACTGGGACTACAGGCGCCCGCCACAACGCCCGGCTATTTTTCTTTTGTTGTTGTTGCAGTTCGGCCGGGGCTGGATTTGAACCCACCACCCTTGGTATATGGGGCCGGCACCTTACTGACTAAGCCACAGGCACCGCCCAAGAGGCATACTTTTTTAAAAATAAGATTAGAGGTTCAGTGCCCGTAGCACAGTGGTTACGACGCTGGCCACATGCACCAAGGGTGGAGGGTTCGAACCCAGCCCGGGCCTGCTAAACAACAATGACAACTGCAACAAAAAATAGCTGGGCATTGTGGCAGGTGCCTGTAGTCCCAGCTACTTGGGAGGCTGAGGCAAGACAATCGCTTAAGCCCAAGAGTTTGAGGTTGCTGTGAGCTGTGATGCGATGGCACTCTACCCAGGGTGACATAGTGAGACTCTCAGAAAAAAAGAAAAAGATTAGAATTATATCAGGTGCATATAGTATTTATTGTCCAGCTTTTACCGATCAATTTTGTGTGCGTCACCCTATTATTAGATAAATGTTCTTCCTAACATTGTTATCTCATGGTGAGTGCTGGTTTGTCATAGGGGTTTATTAATAAGTTGAGCTGTTGGACATTTAGGTGGTTTCCAGTTTTCCCTATTATAAATTTTGTTGTCGTAAATATCTGTATACAAAAATCTTAGCACGTGGTTCTGAGTGCATAGATACTTCTCTTTGCATAAACTCTTACAAATGGAGCTTTGGGTTTTTACCTGTTGTCAGATTGCTCTCTGGAAAGAGGATTCTGTTCTTTCTCCATCAATAGAATGGAGAGCACCTGTTTCCAGACCTCACCTGCACAGGATGATAATATTACAAAACAACTTTATTTTTTTCTTGACAGAGCCTCAAGCTGTCACCCTGGATAGAGTGCCGTGGCATCACAACTCACAGCAACCTCCAATTCCTGGGCTCAAGCGAGTCTCTTGCCTCCGCCTCCCAAGTAGCTGGGACTACAGGCGTCCACCACAACACCCGGCCATTTTTGGTTGCAGCCCTTATTGTTGTTTGGTGGCCCGGGCTGGATTCGAACCCGCCAGCTCAGGTGTACGTGGCTGGTGCCTTAGCCCCTTGAGCCACAAAACAACTTTTTACCAATTTTTTTTTTGAAGCGGAGTCTCATTATGTCACCCTCAGTAGAGTGGTTACAGCAACTTCAAACTCTTGGGTTTAATCGATTCTGTTGTCTCAGTCTCCCAAGCAGCTGGGACTACAGGCGCCTGCCACAATGCCCAGCTATGTTTTTTTTTCAGTTTTTTGGCCGGGGCTGGGTTTGAACCCACTACCTCTGGCCTATGGGGCCGGTGCCCTATTCCTTTGAGCCACATGCGCCGCCCAAGCTGGGCTGTTTTTTGTTGCAGTTGTCATTATTGTTTGGCTGGCCTGGGCTGGGTTCAAACCCGCCAGCCCTGGTGTATGTGGCTAGTGCCCTAACCTCTGAGCTACGGGCGCTGAGCCCGCTTGTTGCCAATTTGATAGGAAACAAAAAGTGTTTCTCACTTAAAAATATCTCATTATTTTGCCTTGGCGTCCGTAGCACAGTGGTTACGGCGTCAGCCACGTGCACTGAGGCTGGCGGGTTCGAACCCAGCCCAGGCCAGCTAAACAATGACAACTGCAACAACAGAAAAATAGCCAGGCGTCGTGGCGGGTGCCTGTAGTTCCAGCTGCTTGGGAGGCTGAGGCAAGAGAATTGCTTAAGCCCAAGAGTTGAAGTTGCTGTGAGCTGTGAGGCCATAGCCCTCTGCCAAGGGCGGCAAAGAGAGACTTTGTCTCAAAAAAATAAACTAATTATTTTAATTTGTGTTACCTCATGTAGTAACGGTGACACATAAAATATTTTTTCCCATCAGCTATATTTCTTCAACTGTGAATTGGAGAGGCTTAGAGTCTCATACGTTTCTGTTTTAAAAATCTTTACGAACACGGGCTTCTTACAGTCTCTGAGGGCGTCTCAACCTCGGCAACCTCAGGGCCTGGCCTCCCTGCTCCAGAGCACCTGCTGAACTCTGGGCAGGGTAGACATGTGAGCTTACTGTTTTCCGACTGGTCTGAGGGCCACGGCCAGGGCCAACCAGTCAGGTGCCGTGGTGTTGGAGGGCTACTAAGTCATCTTCTCTCTTCCTCAGGAGCAAGAGCAGCTCTACCTGAGGTCGGGGGCGGTGTCTTCTGCCACCTTTGAGCAGCCAAGTCGGCAGGTGAAGCTGTGGGTGAAGATAGTGACTCCACTGATCAAGAACTTCTTCTGAGGACAGACAGGTGCCGTGTCTAGCGCTGCCTCTCAAGGTTTTCTGAGCACTCATGAGTAGGCCAAGTGGCTGCTCGTACCTGTCCGAGCTCCTCTGAGAGGACCCCTGAGGACCCTGCCATCTCTTTCTCCATATCACTGGGTCACGGATGGCAGTCATCACTGTTTGAAGCCTGATGCTCAGTTAGGCAGCCCGATTGCCTCCTGTTAGTTATTGACTCCACCGAGTCCTGGGGCAGCGCGTAGGCCTCTTCTGTGCTGCCTTCCTTCTCTGTTGCTGAGCGTGCTGGTGCAGGGACCCAGGAAAGGCTAGGTGTGGAGGAGGAGGAAGACATCTGGTTGGGAGAGCAGCTCTGGCTGGTTGCCCTGTTTAGCTTCTGTTCATAGGGTGAGGAGTTGATGGAGCCAATCGTTGGGGCTACTGCCTCCTGCCTCCCTGCCATTTCTGTGATGCACAGTTATGGAGATGTAGTGTTCTAGACACTCTGGCAGTTAGTTGAGGAACAGGACGTGCTCTGCCCATCTTCTTCCAGAGGTACCGGCTGGGTCCCACAGTCATCTGCTCTACCTTGGCTACCACCTGGAGGTCTGGGCAGTGGGTGACTGCTACTGGAGATGAGGTCTCTGTGTTCTAGATTCCTTAGGACCCTAATCGCACTCCAGATAGGAGGCTCTCTGGGTCTGGGTGTCCCGGACAGTCTGCTGGCTGGACTGACTGGGCCTTTGGCTTGTGGGACAGGGAGTGTAGGGATTGGAGGCAGGATAGAGGCTGTGCATCCACACGAGTTTGCAGCCTGGGCTCCCTGCTTTTCCTCTCTGCCTCAGTTGAAACATTTGTATTTCATTGTATCCCTTTTCTTCATTATTTAAATGTATTTATTTATTTATTCGAACCCGCCAGTCTTGGTGGATGTGTCCCACGCCCTACCCACTGAGCTATGGCGCTGCCTATTTAGGTTTTTTTTTTTTTCTTTTTTTTTGAGACAGAGCCTCAAGCTGTCACCCTGGATAGAGTGCCGTGGCATGACAGCTCACAGCAACCTCCAATTCCTGGGCTCAAGCGAGTCTTCTGCCTCCGCCTCCCAAGTAGCTGAGACTACAGGCACCCGCCACAACGCCCGGCCATTTTTTGGTTGCAGCCGTCATTGTTGTTTGGCGGGTCTGGGCTGGATTCGAACCTGCCAGCTCAGGTGTACATGGCTGGCGCCTCAGCCTGTTGAGCCACAGGCGCCGAGCCTAGGTTTTTTTTTGGGGGGTTGCAGTTTTGGCCGGGGCTGGGTTCAAACCCTCCACCCTTGGTATATGGGGCCAGCGCCCTACTTACTGAGCCACAGGCACTGTCCCAATTTATTTTATTTTATTTATTTTTTTGTAGAGATAGAGTCTCACTTTGTCAGCCTTGGTAGAGTGCCGTGGCGTCACACAGCTCACAGCATCCTCCAGCTCCTGGGCTTAGGCGATCCTCTTGCCTCAGCCTTCCGAGTAGCTGGGACTACAGGTGCCCACCACAATGCCAGGCTATTTTTTTGTTGCAGTTTGGCCTGGGTCGGGTTTGAACCTGCCACCCTCGGTACATCGGCCCAGCACCCTACCCACTGAGCCACAGGCGCCGCTCCCCAGTTTTTTTTTTCAGATAATATACCATTTAGAGGGTAAAGTAATACTGAAAGACCAAAAGAATGCAACAGTTTCCTGCCCTTCCCCACCCGAGGGGGCCACTTCTGGCTTGTTTCTCTGATATTCACACATGTTCGTATTTCTGAATAAGATGTGTATGTAGATACACAAAAAATACAGATTCTTAAAAAACTATACCAAAATCATACCTGATTAAAAAAAATGAGTAAGAATTCCTTAGTAAATCAAGGACTCAGAAGGTATTAACAATGATTGCCTTATAAATATTTTTTATTTCACCTTAATTTTTTTATTCCTTTACTTTGAGATTCGATTAAGGCCTACACCTTGTGATATGTTGGCAAAGTCTCTCTCTCTCTCTTTTTTTTTTTGTAGAGACACAGTGTCATTTTATCGCCCTCGGTAGAGTGCTGTGGTGTCACACAGCCCACTGCAACCTCCAACTCCTGGGCTTAGGCGATTCTCTTGCCTCAGCCTCCCAAGTAGCTGGGACTACAGGCGCCCGCCACAACACCCAACTATTTCTTTGCTTTGCAGTTCAGCTGAGGTCGGGCTTGAACCTGCCGCCTTCGGTATATGGGGCCAGCGCCCTATTCGCTGAGCCATAGACACCTCCCGGGAAAGTCTCTTTTAAGTGTATATTCCCCTATTTTTTTTTTCCCCTTGCCATCTTTTTTTTTTTTTTTTTTCCAGTTTTTGGCTGGGGCTGGGTTTGAACCCGCCACCTCTGGCATATGGGGCCAGCGCCCTACTCCTTTGAGCCACAGGCACTGCCCTAATTTTTTTTAAAGATTGAACTTATTTTTTTTTTTTTTCTGGAGACAGAGTCTCACTTTGCAGCTCTTGATAGAGTGCTGTGGCGTCACAGCTCACAGCAACCTTAAACTCTTGGGCTCAAGCAATTCTCTTGCCTCAGCCTCCCGAGTAGTTAGGACTATAGGCACCTGCCACAATGCCTAGCTCTTCTCTTTAGAGGCAGGGTCTCACTGTTGCTCAGGCTGGTCTTGAACCCGTGAGCTCAGGCAATCCACCCTCCTTGGCTTCCCAGAGTGCTACGATTACAGATGTGAGCCACCATGCCTGGCCAGTAAACCTTATTTTTACTGGATCTACTTAAAATGTTTTTGTGACACCTTCTTGCAGCAGGGCATCTTGATCGCACCTCCTTGTGTGTGTGTGTGTTTTTATAAAAGCCAGGCCCGTTCCCCAGTGGTATCTCAGGGAGCTGAGCCAGTTTCCTCACTGTAGCTTCTACAGAGAAAGGCTTTTCCATAGAGAAGCCTCTTGGCTCCAGAGCACTGGGGCAGGAAGGGCCCGTCCTTTAGGGGAGGGGGATTGGGTTCTGTCCCTGTACTTTGCCTCTGGGAAGTAGCTTTAACGGCTGCTCACCTTTCATGGGGCCTGAATGGTTGTGGCCTGCCAGCCTTGCTGTGTGTGCCTGGGGGCATCTAGTCTTAGACCTCCCCCCTTCTCGCCCACCCCACTAGGCCTGCAGGTTTTAGTGGTTGGGAGTAGGGCGTAGGCTGTGCCGCCCTGGGTAGCAGCACATCAGTTAATACTGTTTGTTCCAACCAGTTATTAAATTGTCCCGTGGGACAATTAGACTGGAGGAGCCAAAGGAATGTGCTCAGGCACTGGGACTCTGTTTGGAGAGAGGCTTTAGGTAAACAGAGCTTGCATTCCTGCAGAGTCTGTGGGACCAGAGTCAACATCATTGTGCCACAGCCGGGCTTGAGCAATCTGCTGCTGTGCCCTCCGCGCCCCACTGCTCCTTTTGTCGTTGCTAATGACCTTCAGGGCTGTCCTGGGCAGGTGCTCTCCCTTGACTCTGAGTCGGAGCAGCCTGGGGAAACAGCAGCAGGAGGAGCTGCCCCAGCTGTGATCCTAATCCCTGCTTTCTCTAACACTGGAGTGTAACCCAGAGTTGAATCATCTTGTGCAAAGTTTGGAGACAATTTTGTCACCTATCCATGATGTGTACATGTGGAATAAATTACTATTTCAGGATCTAAAGGCAAAGTTGGAAGAATTTCACATTTTGTGGTTATTACCAGGGATTGGAACCTGTTGCTTGGTGGCCACTGCAGTTTTATCTCCTCTGGTCAGAGGAGTGGCCCGGCCCCCTGGCTGGGCCCGAGGGGCTGCAGTGACCCCTCCTGGCCGGCAGAGTAGTTGCTAGCAGCCAGGCCAGTGGCTTTGAGCCGCCTCCACTGCAGCCCCTTGGAGGGCGTCCAGGGCTGTTTTCCTTCTCCCTCTGGTAGCCCTCCAGCCCTGGGATTGTTGTGAATCATTACCCTCAGTACAGATTTCCTGGGCCGCCTCTGGAAGAATATACTTGGAAAAATATTTGTACAGAACTTGAGAACGATATTCCTAGAGAGGGTTCCCTTTACTTTGTTTTTATTTTTTTTTTATTTTTTTTCTGGAGACAGAGCCTCAAGCTGTCACCCTGGATAGAGTGCCGTAGCATCACAGCTCACAGCAACCTCCAATTCCTGGGCTCAAGCGAGTCTCTTGTCTCCGCCTCCCAAGTAGCTGGGACTATAGGCACTCGCCACAACGCCCGGCCATTTTTTGGTTGCAGCCATCATTGTTGTTTGGCAGGCCCGGGCTAGATTCGAACCCGCCAGCTTAGGTGTACGTGGCTGGAGCCTTAGCCCGCTGAGCCACAGGCGCCGAGCCGCCTATTGAGGTTTTGATGAGTGTTTATAAAACCTTTTTTTCTAGGCGGTGCCTGTGGCTGAAAGGAGTAGAGCACCGGCCCCATATACCAGAGGTGGCAGGTTCAAACCCAGCCATGGCCAAAAACTGCAAAAAAAAAAGAAAGACTTTATTTATAAAACAGAAAAAACCTTTTCTTTTTTTGGTAGTAAAGGGGACCAGGCTGAATACTACTCCTTTCTCCAAAGTCATAGAACTGCCTTTTTTCCCTCCAAAAGCAGCTAGTGTTGTTTTTTTTTTGTAGAGATAGAGTCTCACTTTATCGCCCTCGGTAGAGTGCTGTGGAGTCACAGCTCACAGCAACCTTCAACTCCTGGGCTTAGGTGCTTATCTTGCCTCAGCCTCCTGAGTAGCTGGGATTACAGGAGCCTGCCACAACGCCTGGCTAAAAAGCAGCTAGTTTAAAATGATAGGAATGGTCCAGATTTTCTGTATTAGTCATTCATTTGCTTAGGAGGTTGGTGAGGGGAAGAGATTCAGGGAGATGTATTATTTCTGTTGCCTTTAGTATAATCAGAAGGGCTTAGAGTAGCATGTTTAATATCTTAATATAGGCCCTTGGCTCAGCACCCATAGTTCAGTGGTTGGGGCGCTGGCCATGTACACTGAGTCTGGTAGGTTTGAAGCTGGCTGGGGCCTGCTAAACAACAATGACAGCTGCAGCAACAACAAAAAAATGGGAAGGGGGCACTTGTGATCCCATCTACTTGGGAGGCTGAGGCAAGACAATCACTTAAGCCCAAGAGTTTGAGGTTGCTGTAAGCTGTGATGCTACAGCACTCTACTGAGGGCGACATAGTGAAAACTCTGTCTCAAAAACAAACAAAAATCACCCCCAACATTTCAGTCCCTATTTTTACTTGGGAAAGTGGATTAAAGAGCAATTTTAACCTAAAGTTTTAGAGAAATGCCATTACCATTTCGTTATCAGTAGCTTTTTTCTGAGAAGGTGACAGCCATCCTCTTGAGTGGTTTTGTAAAAGTGGTGCTAATGTGTATAACCCTAAATTTTTCTTATTTTTCTTCCTCTCCCTTTAACATTTGCTTTTCCTTTCACTGTTGTCAGTCACAACACGCTGCTCTTGAATCTCTCAGCTGGTCTTGACTCGTGAATTTACTTATGCTTTCACTCTTCTTTAATAAATACATTACTTGCAAGCAGTGAATTGAAAACAAGACAAAAAAAAAAAAAAAAAAACGACCATTAGTGATTGGACAGTTTCTTACTTTGTGTTACATTTAACTGTTCTTTTGACAGCCCAGTTTTTAAAGCCAGGTTCGTATGGAAATGCTTTCACTCCACTTGCACTGCTTTTGGAAATAGCATACTGCTTCATCTGTCTGTTTATTTTAGTGCGTTCATAATATAACACAGTCAGCATAATGTCTCATCTCCACTAAGCCAAAGAAGGAGTTGTCTTTGAAAGAAAAAAACCCCAAAAAACAAAAACAAAATGGGGGTGGGAAGCAACAATTTTTGTCAGCATTGTTTAATTCCTAAATCTTGGTGCCAGGTATAGTGATAACATTAGTCTGTTAAGAGATCAAATAATAACTTAATCAACTGTATACTCTTAGAATCATTTTGTTATCCCTATCCTTTCCAGAATTACTCAGTTGTAGGAATTATGATATGAAAAATGATTTAATATACAGGTAAGTTTGTTTTCATAGTAGTAAAATAAGGACTTCTTAACATTTCCATTTTCTGCTAACATTACTTATATTGAAATTTTTAATTTTTTAAATAATAAAGTTACTTGTAAATAGTTAAGACACTGAGGGAATGTCTTTTCTGGCAGTTCAGTTGGGAGATGAGAAGTGAAAAAGCAGCATCAACACTATTGGATTATCCAGGTTTTTGTGATGTCTAATTTAGAAGTCATCACTTGAGATTCTAGTGTTTCTAACTATTTCAGTTCTTAGCAGAAGTAATTTGTAGTGCAATTTGTGTCCCATAATTATTATATATATTTGAAACAATGTTTTGTTTTAGAAACAAATTTTTCATTATAATTTGACTTTTTGGTTTTTAAAAAGTGTCCTAATTTTCTCCCCACTGATAAAATAATCATTTACTTAGCCCAGTTTTCTAGGTCACATGCTGTCATAAACGTATAGAAGCAAGTTGTCCTTTTTCAAAATAATATCCGAAATAAAGCATTGGGAAACTTAATAGTCTTCTAATGTTGTGTCAGAGAAGACAACGGTAAAATAATGTTTTTCTTTCCTCTATGATGTCTCAGAGCATCTTATCATTGAGTATGGAATTGGAAGACAGTTTAATACGAGATACTTAGGGTTTTATTTTTTTGAGAAAGGATCTTGTTTCATTGCTTGGGCTAAAGTGCAGTGAGATCATTACAGTTCACTGCAACTTTAAATTCCCAATCTTAAGTGATCCTCTTGCTTGAGCCCCCCAAAATGCTACGCTAAAGAGGCCTGGGCCACTACTCTTGACCTGAGGTACTTGATTTTATGCAGTGATTTGTGGTTTTATTAGCTTTATTTTCAAATGGTGATACCAGATTATGTTATAAATTACATATAACTAACACATACAGTTAATTCTATGTAATTATGCATAATTATATATAATTGACACATACAGAATACTTTGTATTTACAGTTTTCCAGTGTTTTTCTTTGGATGAATACCATCATTTTTTCTGATACAGTTTGTGGTTACTTTAGCTTTGTCTTGGTACTTAACATGTTAACTATAAAAAGCAAAAAATTTGGCTCGGCGCCTGTGGCTCAACGGGCTAAGGCGCCAGCCACGTACACCTGAGCTGGCGGGTTCGAATCCAGCCTGAGCCCGCCAAACAACAATGACGGCTGCAACCAAAAAAAAAAAAAGAAGAAGAAGCAAAAAATTTGACAAAGAGCTGCAGATGTTTTTGATCCCCTCCC
>CAUYRH010040684.1:0-10567 GCA_963574655.1 Perodicticus potto
GGCTGTGTTCATGGTGTGTGTTCACGGCTGTGTTCTCAGTGCTTGTTCACGGCTGCTTTCATAACATGTGTTCACAGCTGTGTTCATGCTGTGTGTTGAAAGCTGTGTTCATGGTGTGTGTTCATGGCTGTGTTCATCGTACGTGTTCATGGCTGTGTTCATGGCTGCATTCGTGGTGTGTGTTCATGGCTGTGTTCATGGTGCGTGTTCACGGCTGTGTTCATGGTGCGTGTTCACGGCTGTGTTCGTGGTGTCTGTTCACGGCTGTGTTCTCAGTGTGTGTTCACGACTGTGTTCATGGTGTGTGTTCATGGCTGCGTTTGTGGCGTGTGTTCACGGCTGTGTTCATGGCTGTGTTCATGGTGCGTGTTCAGGGCTGTGTTCATGGTGCGTCTTCACGGCTGTGTTCATGGTGCGTGTTCACGGCTGTGTTCATGGTGCGTGTTCGTGGCTGTGTTCATGGTGCGTGTTCATGGCTGTGTTCATGGTGTATGTTCACGGCTGTGTTCTTGGTGTGGATTCACAGTGTTTGTTCACAGCCTGCTCCTGAGCTGTGGGAGGAAGAGGAAAGTCCCCAGCCACACAGAGTAGCAAGGCCATGTTTCCTCTTTCAGGATTACCTGCTGTCACCACAGCCTCCCTGATGGCAGAAGAGCCAGTGGCATCCACAGTGTCCGACTCAGTAACACCAGTGTGGCTCAGAGGGAGCGTCCCTTTCTTCACTGCTATAGGAACAACAGGGTAGAGCTCCTGGGAAAGGCTCGTGGCAGCTGCCGTGAGAGTGGTCACCCTCACTTCTACCCCATGGACCACACCCCCTAAGCAGCACATCCTGGTTTGGGGTCATTCATGAGGCAGGATGCCACCACACGCTGGTGCCTTCCTGAATCCCAGAGGGTGCTGGGAAGCCACAGGGGCTGCTCCTTGGAGAAACAGGCTATAGGGAGACCCCAGGGAAGCCCACAGCATCTCCCTGTCACCTCGTCCCTTTGTCTGTAAAGTCAGTCTCTTGGTCAGAAATGGAATTGGGGGCTTTGTGAGAAAGGACCTATACCAGGAGAAGTGGTTCCCATGGCAAAAACAAATCCAAGTTACAGAAGCCAAGCATGGTGAGAAAAGGGTTCCTCGCCAACAGAGGAAGGCGTCCAAGCCAGCTATGACCAGCACAGACAATGTGGGGCACCCAAAATGCTGCTGACAATCAGGTATCCAGCTGGGGTGTCCAGGTGGGGCTCATAAGACCAAGCCTATGTATGGGGGCCCACGGGCAGCTCCCCATGATGCCCCATGTCTGCCACTGGGCACTACCCAGTCCCTGGGAGGAGGCTGCCCACCTGCTGGGGGGCTCCATGGGCCTCACCAGAGTCCAGTTACCCAGCCTGGCTGGGCCACAGAGAGCACCTGGCCCGCCCTGGCTGCAGGCTCCAGCAGAAAAATGACGACTGGCTTGGGTCACACCTGGTGCCTACAGACAGGCTCAGTCTCCAGCTGGTCGGTGGGGAGGCCCAGTGCTGTATCTCCTTACCAGGGAGGGGCTGGCTATGCTCCCACACTAAAGTGGTGCTGTGACGTCCTGTCGTGGCTAAGGCTTAGGCTCCACTGGCACCTTGCTTGTTCAAGACACCACTAGGACCATTGAGTCTCTGGGTCACAACAGCCAAGTGGCTCAGCCTGCCCACAGCACAGCCGGCACCCTGGGGCAGTTCTGCTCCCTACACCTCCTGGTCAAAGCTGGCAGCTTGTTGGGCACCTGGGCACACATTGAGGCACACACCCAAACCAGCCTAGGTTTCCTCCAAGAAGTGCTGTGCACAGATGGCCTATGGAGGGGACATGGCCAAGAGCTCTGTACCCCAGAGAGGAACTCCACAAGGAAGCACAGGCCACCATTTTCATGGGTTTTACTTCTCACTCTCCCACACACAGTTGTGACCAAAGCAACCCACATTTCCCCCTCACAGGTCAATGTCCTGCAGGCTGGAGAAACAGCCAAGGCCAGTACAGACTCGGTCATGGCCGAGAGCTAAGGTGTCCTGTAATCACGGTACCAGACCACACTGCTGACCCTCCTGGGTGAAGCAAAGTGCCTTTCTGGTTTTCTGCACATTGACTTAAAAACAACAGCAACAAGAACGGGCACTCGATGGCTAAACACTCGCCAGGCCCGAGAGCCTGTATCTATGTGCTCAATTGAGAATGTCTGAGGCCACAGTTGCAATCTCATCACCACCTGATTTCAAGACCCTCCTTTGGCCCATGGGTTGAAAAACTCTGGGATATGCAAGTAGAGGGGGTCACTGAACCACTGTGTTGCAAAGCCACTCCACTGGACAGCCCCAAAGTACAAGTACCCTTATCCACGATTTCACATTCTGTGGTCTCAACAACCCATGCTCAGCGGTGGTCTGAAAACAGGTGAATATAGTAAGACAAAGCAGACCCACTGTGAGTGACACCAAGGGCTGAGACAAGCTGCTCAGCACATGCAGGGTCTCATGAGGACCTGGGCCTAGGGACTGGGACACACACATGGTCAAAGTCCAGTCTATGGAAACTAGGTCGACGGAAGCAGGTGGTCAGAGTTGGGGGGTGGGCAACCCTGGAGGTTCTACTGTATTTTGTGGGGAGAGAGACTACCCTTAAATGACTTGTATTACAGGATATTGTCATATTTGTTCCATTTTATTATTAATTATTGCTGCGCCTAGTTGTTATCAACACCACCCTGTCAGACTTTACCACATATATATGTACATACTGTAAGAACCTACTGTGAGACATTCAGTGCTCGCCGTGGTTTCAGGCAGCCACCTGGGCTCTGGAACATGGTTGCCACAGGTAAGGGGCCACCGCACTGGCCAGCCCAGCGTCGTGCTGTGGGAGGGCATGTCCTTGCCCACAAATGCAGAAGTCGTGCCAGTCCGGCAGGTGTTCAGAGATACTGTGTTTCAGCTTTGATGTTTTTATTCCCCTATTTTTGTGTCCTCTTCTGTGAAACGCCTGTTTGTGTCTTTTGGCTACTGTCAGATTCGACCATGTGCTTTTTCTTGCTGATTTACAGGAAAGTTTTTTTTTTTTTGTAGAGACAGGGTCTCACTTTATTGCCCTCAGTGGAGTGAGGTGGCGTCACACAGCTCACAGCAACCTCCAGCTCTTGGGCTTAGGCGATTCTCTTGCCTCAGCCTCCCGAGTAGCTGGGACTACAGACGCCTGCCACAACGCCTGGCTATTTTTGTTTTGCAGTTTGGCCAAGGCCGGGTTTGAACCCGCCACCTTCGGTATATGGGGCCGGCGCCCTACTGGATGAGCCACAGGCGCCGCCTACAGGGAAGTTTTTATGTGTTACTGAGTGAGTAGAAACCACTTGCTACTCACACATGTGGTAAATATTGTCTCCTAACTAGTGGCTCGACACTCACTTTCCATGTGGTGACTTCTTGTAGATGAATATTCTTTGTTTTTGACCTTTTAATAAACATTTTAACACAGAAAGGAAGCAGAAAGAATAGTTCCATGAACACGCCTGTCCCCCCGTGATGGCCAAGTCTGCATGGCAGCTCTGCCCGGTTTGGGTGCCCAGCTGCTGGTCAAACTCCAGTCTGGACGTGGCTGTGAAGGAATCTCTCAGATGAGATCACTCTGAGAACAGCAGCTCACCCTCCACCGGGTGGACCCCACCCGACCAGGGAAGGCCTGAAGAGCAAAGTTGAGGCTTCCTGGGAAAGAAGGAACTAGACCTTGGGACTGCAGCCAGGGGAACCTGCCTGGGCTTCCTGCCCGCTGGCCCGAGGAGTTCAGATTTGCCAGTGCCACAGTTGAGCAGGCCAGTTCCTTAAAATAAGTCTTACTAAATGCAGAATATAAATGTCTTCATACAATAACTAAGAAAATGCTGTGAAGGGTGTGTTAAACAGTTTGATGAAAACATTTCAGATTGTATATGAAGCCAGCACATTGTACCCCTTGATTGCATTAAAGTACACAGCTATGATTTAATAAAAAAAATAAGTCTGTATTATGTAATATATGTATATATTACATTGTTTCTATTTCTCAGGAGAGGATACACCCAGAGCCTAGAGTAAAACAACGGTGAGCATCTGCCTTGCAGGCGCGCTCTCTCTCTGGATGTGTATGTTCACCTAGAAAAGTTTCTTACAGTAATTGTAATCAAATGTTTGTAATTAAATTACAAACTTTATGACAATGACACTTCAAGCTTAAATAGTTCAGCAAGTTCACCTTTCATCTGCAGAGGTGGAGGACATTTTCTAATGAAGCGGCACCCCCATTATCACATCTTGCTAAAAGTAATGCCCTGATAACACTGAAAATCTAATGCATATTCAATTTTTACCAAGTCCCCCCTAAAATTATCATCGCTGCCCAAGTCTAACCAAGCCCCAGGCTTTGGAAATGCCTCGTAGGCTTTTAACATTTGTAACAGTGTCAGCACCCCCTCAGCACCCCCCCCCCAAATCTTTTCCCCTAAGCCACTAACTTGCATCAGGAGCCTGAGTCAGGCATTGGGACATCCCAGGCTCTCGAGCTGTTTCTGAAGGTGCCTTTCTGCCCGCTCTCCCTATAACTGCAGGTCAGAGCTGGAAGTTGGAGCATGCGGGAGAGTCTGCCCAGCTTCACCTCTTCGGCCGCGTGAAGACACACAGAGGAAGCAGTGACAAGTCACCATCCTGAACGCAGAGAGGGAGCAGCCCAGACTGGGCACTGATGCCGGCAGCCTGATCTTGGACTTCCCAGCCCCTAAATATATTTCCGTTATCTATAAATGACCCAGTGTGTGTGTGTGTGGGGGGGGGTTGTTTAGTAACACAAACAGATGAAGACATCCTTGCAAATACATCTTTTCTTTGCAACTAGTAACTGACTGTGGGCGCCACGAGGCCATCCAGTTTCCCAGCAACACTCTCCTCGTCAGAGCACCTGTGGGTAGTCTTCACCTGAATCACCTGCTTCACTAGGTTTTGCAAAATGGCAAGTTGCAACTTATGCAAAGACTCACCCTAAGAAACCCGCCCCCTGATATCCACACCCACATGCAGCCCCTCCTCTGGGGCAGCGTCATTCAACCTTTCTTACTTCATGCACATTTGAGCCTATAGTTAAGCTTCCACAGCACACTTAAATTATGTTTATCCAAAATAAAAAGAGTAAAACAAAAGCAAAAAGAATATACTTTCTGTGCTTTGAACGTCTTTAGAAAATAATTTAATTAGTAATCTTTATAATTTTTCGCAGCAGACCTATTGAAAATCGCTGTTCTGGAGTGTGGGCTGGGCGTGGTCATTCGCTTCTGACCATCAGGTTAAGGTAAAAGTGATGGGAGGTACCTCCCACCGCCTTTCTTCATTTAGGCCACAGACAGGCCAGGACCCCCACATCTTCCCCCCTTGCTCTCTCCTAGAAGCTGGCTGTCCTGCTGAAAGCATCCTACGGAGAGGCCCGGTGGCCCACCGTCAGTGGGGAGCTGAGGCCCTCCACGCCCCGACCCACAAGGCACTGACTCCCTCCTGCATCTACTAAGCGAGCTCTGCCCGAGTGGGCCTCGCCTAGTCGTGCCCACAGTGAGACCACAGCCACAGACACTGGGCAGCCCCGGGGAGACCTGGGCCGGAGGACTCCGCGCCAAGCCACGCTCCGACTTCTGCCTCACAGAAGTGGAGAAACGACACACGCTGGCTGCTTGGGTTGTTGTTTGTGTGAATCAGTGCAGCGCTATGTATTTCTGGCATTATGTGCATCACATTTGGAGATAATTCCCAAAGACAAACGTAATTTTTAAAAGCTACAGTTTTCAGCAATATAACAGCAAATGTTTTTACAAAACATTGATGAGAATGCTATTTCTAAAATCTCCAAATTCAATTCTATCCCCAAACTAAAAAATGGCTAAAAATAAATGAAATTTATATTTATTTACAACTCGACCTTTGAAAATAGTCAAGTGATTAAGACACATTAACACATAAATGGACAAAGAATGGTAACAGGGAATTCACTGAAGAAATAGAAGCACCTAATGAACAAGAAACAATGTTTGACTGGAGGATGGATAAAGGAGGGGCAACCGCAAGGCCAACGTGCAGTTTTAATCTGCTCAATTTGGGGCTAACTTGTTGCACAGCACTGGTAATGAGTCCACACACAGGGCCCCTCTGCCTGTGTCCTTAGCTGCCCTTCCTTGGGATGACAGCTTCTTCCTTCATCAACAGGACTACTTAGACACTGCTGAGGGATTCTTAATTTTGTTTCTTTTTGAGACAGTTTTGTTCATTTGTATTTTTCTAGCAATGTTTTCATGTCATTGACAGTTTCAAATTTCATAGTGCACCCTTATTTTCACACTCTATTTTGAGACAATTATAGACTCACAAGAAGATGCAAAGAAAGGGACATCATGGCTCTGCCAGGCCGTCACTGCTGTCCCCGTGCTGGCATCTGTCATAAGGTCCAAGCCACAGAGCCACGCTTTTTACCAGCCTTGCACATGCATGTGTTTGTTTCCATGTGATCACGCCATGTGTGCGTCATGTGAACATGTGAATCTTTTTTTTTTTTTTTTTTTTTTTTTGAGACTGAGTCTTACTCTGTACCCTGGGTAGAGTACTGTGGTGTCACAGCTCACAGCAACCTCAGACTCTTGGGCTCAAGTGATTCTCTAGCCTCAGCCTCCCAAGTTGCTGGGACTACAGGCTCCCGCCACAACACCCAGCTATAAACACGTGAATCTTCATGGAACCACAGCATGGAAAGAATCAGAACTTCACCACCATCATGGGCTCCCCCTGTAGAGCCACCCCCACCTCCTTAGCACCCCCAGCCCTGACCTCCACTGGTGTTCCCCACCTCCACCCAGGTCAGCTTCCCACCTCCACCTGGTTATTTCAGGAATGCCATATAATGACTGTCACCTAGTCCGTGACACCCTGTCACCCCTCGCAATTCCCTGGGGGTCTGTGCACATCACAGAGTGTACCAGTAGCTTGTTCTTTACTGCTGAGTGAAAGTCCGTAGCAGGGCAGAGTATGACATGTTTAACCACCCACGTGTTAGGGAACATTTTGGTTGTTTCCAGTTTGGGGATATTATAAATAAAGCTGCTATGAATATCCATACGCAGTTTGTCGAGTGGGCATAAGTTTTCATTTCCTTTGGACAAAGGCCCTACCTAGAGTGTGATTGCCGCCAGTTGCACGAGTTGTTTGTAAGAAACCGCCAACTCCACGTGCCCTTGCTGTTGTTTTAACCTCCTACAGACCTGTATGGGGGCCCGTCTTCTCTTGCCTAACACTGTCTTTGTTTGGTCGTGATCCAATCTGCCCAGCTTTGCTAATTTATTAATCTTTCCAAGGAAGCTTCTGGCACCCAGCCTTGCCGCACCTGCCACACCAGCTCCGCCCCGTCCTCCCCACGAATTGTCCCTGCACCTCTCGGGCTGCCCCTGCCATGCTTAGTGCAGCGTCTCCGGGGTGCCTCTGGTCTGAAGAGGGATCCAGACCGCACACTTCCTCCCAAAAGCCACTTGGCTGCATCCCATGAGTTTTTAGTGTGTTTCCTTTTTTTTTTTTCAGTATCATTCACTTCTAAGTATTTTTAAATTCCCATAGCAATGTCTTCTTTGGCCCATTGGTTGTTTAGAGTGACATTCTCTTATCTTGCTGTCACCTTCTGACCTTCTCTGGGGGTTGTGAGAAGATGCCCCAACGACGCTGGGTCCCGAAGTGCCCAAGACTTCTCCTGACCTGGTGTGGGGCAGTGGGCCTGGAAGGGCAGCCAGTGCCCAGGTTGTGCCCACCATGAGCCTGGCCCACTTGTCTATGTCCCCATCCTGACACTACCACTGGGTTCAGCAGGGAATCCTCACCCCGTATTGGCCCTGCTCGGCCCCTGATTCCTGGGGACAGGCCTGGCACTGTCAGGAGCCATATTCCTCCCAGCTGCCACCCTTCAAGTTCCCTGGCCAGGGCTGGCCACAGGCTTTCCAGGATGCCATAGGGACCACCCTACCCTCAATAAGAGGTTCTTGAAAATACCCCAGAAGCTACAGATGCCCTAGGGACCCAACCCGGAGGCCCCACTCAGCACTGGTCCTTCCTGGAGCCTCCTCGTGGCAGTGGCCCTTCCCTCCCAGCTGGCTGTGTGGCCCTGGGGTTTTCCACCCAGGATGGCATGATGCTGAGAGATGCCACGTGGACAGCCAGGTTTCCTGTGAAAGCGGCTGTGTCCTCTCCCTACCAGTATTTGCTTGTGGCGTTGCTACTGCACACAGTGTGCATGCCCCCCACCCCCACAAGCACGTCTCACAGTCTCACGAGCGTAGGAAGCAAGGTGAAGGCCTGGCAGTGCCCGCACCTGCCCTTTGCTCTGAGCCTCCATCCCAGTCTACAGCTCCCAAGGTCACGGCGCTGGCAGGGGAGCAGCTGCTGTTCCCACCCTGCCCTAGCACCCTCCTGTGCCATCTCACCAGTAGGGAAACTGAGGCACACTGCCAGGAGGAGGCAGCTGGGCTGCGTGGGCTGCTCACTGGCTGACAGCAGGGGCAGGGATGGCCACAGTGAGCGAGCGGGAAATTCCAGACATGCCTGGACTGAACACCAAGGAGGAGATTCCAAAGCTTGGGGCTACTGGAATGTCAGGGTAGATGTGTCACAGAGACCTACACGGCCACGCTGGGAGGGTCAGGTGATGCACTTTTTACCAAAACTGCCAGAAATGTCCAGGGCGCCCTGGACACAGCCCTGTGGCTGCTCTTTCTGTGTGCCGGGCACCCGCACACAGCCCTGTGGCTGCTCTTTCTGCAGCTCTGACCTCACCCTGGGAGCCGCCGCCACTCAATCCCAACACTTAAATGCAACAGGGATGATTGTTGCAGGTGGCGGGGGCCGAGTGGTGGCACTCAACCGTCAAAGGCGTCAAGGGCATGATGATGAGCGCCACAGACAACCGTCTGACCCCAGCGCATGGGCCGCTGCTGTCATGGTGACCCCAGAAGGGAAACGGGAAACTTACCAAGGTCCTGCTGGGTCTGTGTAGGCAGAAAACAGTTGGGTCAAATGAACAGAAGTGTGGCCTGGACCACAAAAGCAGAGGCCCCTCGGTCAATTTGCAGGCTTGGGCCAGTTTGCAAACCCAGAGCCCTCCAGGGAAGACCCCAGCTCACGACTAGACTTTTGTACTATTCCTCTTTCTCTCAGCCTTCCCCAAAGGGACCTGCACAACAACAGGGAGAATGAAATAATCAGGTTTTTAAAGAACTACTGGACACTGGCTTGGAACTGACACTGATTCCAGGAGACTCCAATGTCATTTTGGCCTTCCCGTCAGAGGAGGGTCTGTGGAGGTCAAGTTCATCTCACAGTTGGCTTCATGGATCCCCAAAGCCATTCTGTGGTTATTTTCCAGGTCCCAGAGGCATGATTAGAATAAACACACAAGAATGCATTGCAGAACCACCGGGACACGTTCTGGGAAATTCATGCTGGGCGACTCTGCCCTCACGCAAACACCATGGAGAACAGCCCCACAGGGCTCGGCGGTGCAGCCACCACACACCTCAGCTCTTAAAACATTGTGAGATTTTCAGTGATTTTTTGGTGGAACTTGATTGCACAGCTCTCAAGTGTGAACTTCGTAGACAACCTCGTCTCGCAATGCCACATGACAAACCCTCCCACACTTTCATTTCATTGTACACGTGTGCGGCTTCAGTTTCACACACTGTGTAGTTTCCAGAGCGTTTTCTTCCACGCACAGATGGTGAGGATTGACTCCATTAGATGGGACATACGCTCCTGCTGGCTTGGTGGGGCGGTGATTGCCAATAATACTTCAACCCACCCTTGCAGCGCTGGGTGTTCAATGTTTCTTAGCAGTCAGGCAAGAGTTCTTCTCTGATTATTAAGATACTCCACGGCACTCTGCGATCAGCCTCCGCACCCCCCTGCATTGGCAGCAGGATATGGAAGGGTCCAGGCCTTACTTTCTATTTTCTTGTCAATGAATTTTTATAATGAAAATATAGTCCTTTATCTATTATTATTTTTGAATCCCACCATGGTTTCTACAACATTTCAAAAGAAAACAGAATCCAAAAAAGAAAAACTACAGACAAGGGAAGATTGTTCAGTGAAAAGTGGATAGATGACTACTTTTTGTTGAAGCAAATAGTAAGACCCTGCCTGCTCAACTTAGAGGGAATTTGTGCAAGTTTTCAAAGACTATAATTTGAAAAGGCACTATATGCAAAAGCTTGCTGCCAGATTTGATGCATATGAAAGATTGCGTCATTGGCTCGGCGCCTGTGGCTCAACGGGCTAAGGCGCCAGCCAGGTACACCTGAGCTGGCGGGTTTGAATCCAGCCTGGGCCCACCAAACAACAATGACGGCTGCAACCAAGAAATGGCCGGGCGTTGTGGCAGACGCCTGTGGTCCCAGCTACTTGGGAGGCAGAGGCAAGAGACTCGCTTGAGCCCAGGAATTGGAGGTTGCTGTGAGCTGTGATGCCACAGCACTCTATCCAGAGTGACAGCTTGAGGCTCTGTCTCAAAA
>CAUYRH010040689.1:0-23696 GCA_963574655.1 Perodicticus potto
CTAGTGGAGATTAACACCTTCCTAGGAATCTCCCTGTGTGTGTCTGTGTGTGACCACAGACAGGAGTCTGCCCCCAGTACAAGGCTAAGGCTCTTGATTTCTCAAGGCTGCTGAGATCCTTAAGGTTAATGGTTATAGAAACAATAGGAACTGATATGTGCACTCAGAGAAACTGCTGGTGTCTGTTCCCTTTCTCAGCTTACCCTCTGGGCTAATGAGCAAATAGCCTTCAATAAAAGCTGAGTGGAACTGACACTCAGGGCCACCGTAGGAATGCCACTAACAGGTGGTGGTCCCCTGTGCAGCTGCCTTTGAAAATTCTGTTTTATGTTGTCTCTTTGCCTCTCATTGTCATTTCTAACTTTATATTTCTTTAGTTGGCTGCTGCCAGATCCACTGGTCTTAATGGACCCTGCCCCTGGGGCAGAACCCTGGCAAATATATTATTAATAATGACATTATAATTGATCTAGTTATTCTTTTGATGATGGACATTTGTCTTGTTATCACCTTTTTTCTGTCACAGCCAATAATAATGCAATGGGCTTTTTCTGTGCATTTTCTTATGCACAAATAATGTATCTTGATGTTTTCTAGGTATAGCCAAGTTATTCTCCAGAGTAGCTATATTTTCTCCAATTTTCTACCATGAGTTTATGAGTATCCATTGCCCCACATTCATGTTTATACTTGATTTTGTCAAATTTTTAAGTTTCCAGCAGTAGTGTGGTTGAGAATGATATCTGATAGTGGCTTTCATATGTATTTCCATGATCACTCCGTAAGTTTTAAAATCTTTTTCAGGGCTCAGAGCCTATAGCTCAGTGAGTAGGGTGCTAGCCACATACACGGAAGCTGGTAGGTTTGAGCCTGGCCCGGGGCCTGCTAAACAATAATTGACAACAGCAACCAAAAGATAGCTGGGCATTGTGGTGGGCACTTGTAGTCCCAGCTACTTGGAGGGCTGAGGCAAGAGAATCACCTAAGTCCAAGAGTTTGAGCTTGCTATGAGCTGTGATGCCACGGCATTCTACCGAGGGTGACATAGTAAGACTCTGTCTCAAACAACAACAACAACAAAATAAATAAAATATTTTTCAGGACATTTGTGTTTGCTCATTTTGATTTCTTATCCATATAATCCATTTCTCTATTGTTGATTACTTTAATATGTCAGGGAATGATTACTTCCGGATGATAGGTATGTATAGGTTTGTTACTCTGCTTCTCACAAAATACTTCAAACATCCACAAAAATGCAAATGGATGGTCTACTTACAAATGAATGCTCTAATTCTTTTTTTATTAGTTGTTAATGTGATGTGAATGCTACACTTTGCTAGCAGAAAATATACTTGCACAAAAGGGGAGATGAAAAGTTTAAGTCTATTTTTTATTCTTGGCATGTTCTAGAAGTGCACTTTGACAGAGGCTATTGCCTGTGTCAATATGCATTCTCTCTTTTAGAACTCAGATTTTTAGTTGGGCAGAAAGCCACCTAAAGATTACCTTTCCAGCCTCCCTTTCAACTCTCTTGGGAATTTTTATTAAATTATTTTTAAAGAGACGAGGTCTCTCTATGTCACTCACACTGGTCTAGAACTCTTGGGCTCAAGTGATCCTCTAGCCTCAGCCTCCTGAGTAGCTGGAACTACCATGCTTGCTTAGAATTTTTATTAAATGTTTACACATTTTTTTGACATGGCATAAAATGCATTATCTAATATACAAGACTTTTAGCATTTGAACTTGTAATTTTGCACTTTTTTTCTTGTGAAGATGAATACAGATTCTTGTGGGGAATTAGAAAGAAAATTTGGATTCCAAGAAATAATTCAATTTCTAAAATAAAATTAAATAGACTGAACTTTTACAGTGTAATATGAAAATGTTTCCAATTAAAGTATTGAAATTGGTGGAGAGAAAAAAAATGGTGGACAAAAAGCAGTCTCTCAATAGCCTCTCCCAGGAAAAGTGGGGAGAAGTGCAGGTAGCAGCCACCATTTGAATGCTCAGCATCAGCATTGTGTGAAGCCACAGAAAGACAGCATGGGACACCAGGAGGTGAAAAAAAAAAAGAAAGGAAAGAAGATAACAAAGGAAGCAGGTGACAGGGAGATATATAGTACCAAAGTAGAGGATGTGCTTGGAGATTGCTGTGTGATCGGAGCTACCAGGTGGCCAGCACCATCTCCCACATCCCCCTGTCAGGTTGGTCTGCAGACCAGCCTGAATTCTGTGCAGAGTTATCTCAACAGACAGTGGTCATGGAGGCAAATGGACAACAGCTGGTGCCATTCCAAACTACTGGGTGCATTGCACTAGACCTGTAGCATTCTGGAGAGGTAGTGGATCAACTCTTGGCTCCTCTCAGCAATTGCTGGTGGCCTGAAACCCAGCGCTTCCCCCATAGACTACAGAAGGATCTGGGCATGAGAACTGACTGGGGCAGTGCCCAGTGGGCTACCATTGATTGGGGGGAGACAATAGACCACTGGTTAACTTCCGGGGTCCCAGAAGGGGCACCAAGACCTCCGTGACTCTGGAGCTGCAGGTGCCTAATCAGCTCTGTTTGATGTGGCTTCTGAGTGACCCTAAAAACCTGTGGTTCAGCCTTCTATGTGGTCAGTTTAGACTCTACCCTCCTGGCTTGAGCAGCTAGCTGCCTTCAAGCTGGTCACCTGGCTCTGCCATCCAGATGAGTAGTCCTACCCTCACCTAAAGACCTCCTTCCAGATGCCAGGTCAGGTCATGTTTGGTCACTGTGTCTCCGTCGTCTCCTCCCCAGCCCAGGCCCTGAGAACCCCTCTATTGAACTTTTTGTGCCACCCCCAAGCATCTATATTCCCCCTGACTCCTGTGACACCTCCCCCAGGTCTCCAGTGCTGCATCTGGCTCAGAAGTCCCCACCTAGGAACTTCCACCCCTGCAGCAGTGCTAGAAGTTCCACCCCTTTGGGGTCCCACCAAACCTCAAGCTGTTGGTTAACTGAGACCTAAATATAGCAAGTATCTTAGTGAAGGGAACACAAATACTACATTCAGCAGCTGCTGTTATTGCTGACATTAGAGCGTGATCTAGTGCCCTCTCCTTATTCGAATCCAGCAGATTTATCTCTAACTACAATTTAGGGACATCTTAACCTTTTAGCTCAGAGATGAAAAAATAAACCACAGATGAGGAAAAATTAGCAAAAGGACCCCAGCAAGGCTCAGTGCCTGTAGCTCAGCGGCCAGGGCGCCAGTCACATACACCAGAACTGGTGGGTTCAAATCCAGCCCGGGTTCGAATAATGACAACTACAACAAAATAGCCAGGCATTGTGGTGAGTAGGCACAGCTACTTGGGAGGCTTAGGCAAGAGAATTGCTTAAGCCCAAGGGTTTGAGGTTCCTGTGAGCTGTGATGCCACGGCACTCTATCCAGGGTGACAGCTTGAGACTCTGTCTCAGAAAAAAAAAGGACCCCAGCAAGATAAAAAATTAAAACAGATTAACACCCCCAAGAAATCACAATGGAGCAACAGCAGAAAATTCCAGCCATAAAGAAATTGTTGAAATGACAAAAATGGAAATCAGAATATGGGTGGTGAGTAAGATGAATGGAATTGAAGAGAAAGTTGAAAACCAGCATGAAGAAGCCCCCTCAAAATGCTTCAAGCAATTAATAAAATTAATAAAAAAGTCACCAAGGATTTGGACAAAATCAGGAAGGATATAATGCAGCTTAAAGAATTGAAAGAGGCAAAACAGCAGAAAATATCAGCAACAGATTAAACCATGAAGAAGAATCTCAGGGCTGGAAGACAAGGGTCTTGAGCTAACCCCATCATTTGAACAGGCAGAAAAGAGAACAAAGTAGGAGCAATTTCTGTGAGAGATTTGGGACCATGTGTACAAACATACAAATTATAAGTATCCCTGAGGGAGAAGAGAGTCCTAAAAGCATGGAAACTTTAATTGAAGATATTATTGTAGAAAATTTCCCAAACATTGCCAGAGACTTAGACATCCAGTTAGATGGACATCAAACTCTACAAACACTCAATTCAAATAGAGTACCCCCAAGTCACATTGTAATTAGCCTGGTCAAAGTCAAAATGAAAGAGAAAATTCTGTAAGCATCTAAGTTTAAGCAACATCTAACCTGCAATGGTAAAACTCATCAACTAACAACTGATTTCTTAGTGGAAACCCTAAGCCAGAAGGGAGTAGGACCCTATCATCAATCTTCTTAAACAGATAATATGCCAGCCTAGGATTTTTTTTTTTTTTTGAGACAGAGTCTTGTTTCGTTGCTTAGGTTCGAGTGTCATGACTTTAGCCTAGCTCATGGCAACCTCAAATTCCTGGACTCACAATCTTCCAGCCTCTGCCTCATGAGTAGATGGGACTACAGGTGCACACCACAATCCTTGGCTAATTTTTCTATTTTTAGTAGAGAGGGAGGTCTCACTTTACTCAGGCTGGCCTTGAACTCCTGACCTCAAGCAATCCTCCTGCCTCAGCCTCCCAGAGTGCTAGGATTACAGGTATGAGCCACCACATCAGTCTAACCTAGGCTTTTGTATCCTGCAGAGCTAAGTTTCATATTTGATGGAGAAATCAAATCTTTTCATGACAAGCAAACTTTGAAGAAATTTGTCACAACTAGGCCTGACCTGTAGGAAGTACTCAGACCTGCATTATATACCAACCAGCACAATAGACTCTCACCAGCATAAAACTACCCAGAAATTAAAGGTTAAAGCCTAGATTACACAATGGCCCAAGAGATAAAACAAAGCAATATACCATACAATAGCATAGACAGAAATCACCCCACTTATCAATTCTCTCAATAAATATGAATGGCCTTGAACTCTCCACTGAAGAAACATAGGTTGGCTGAATGAATAAAGAAAAATAAAAGCCAAGTATCTGCCGTCTTCAGGAAATGCATGAATCCTGCAAGGACATATCCAGACTCAGGGTGAAGTGATGGTAAAAAATATTCCATGCAAATGGAAACCCAGAGTAGCAGTTCTCTCTCTCTCTTTTTTTTGGAGATAGAGCCTCAAAAAAGGGTAGAGTGCTGTGGCATCACAGCTCACAGCAACCTCAAACTCCTGGGCTTACACGATTCTCTTGCCTCAGTCTCCCTAGTAGCTGGTGGTGCCCACCATAATGCCCAGCTACTTTTAGGCTGTAGTTGTCATTATTTGGTGGGCCTGGGCTGGATTCGAACCCGCCAACTCTGGTGTATGTGGCTGGTGCCTTAGCTGCTTGAGCTACAGGCACCACCCAGAGTAGCAATTCTCGCCAGAGATACCATTGATTTCATAGCAACGAAAGTAAAAAGAAGACAAGGATGGGCATTATTTATTGGTCAAGTGAACAATTCAACATATTAATCCTAAATTTTTATGCACCCAATTTAGGTGCTCCCAGATTTGTAAAGCAAATTTGTCTTGACCTAAACAAAATGCTAAACAACAACACTGTAATAGCCTGGAACTTCAACACTCCACTGACAGAACTGGACAGATCCTCCAAGCAGAAAATGAACAAAGAAATTTTGGATTTAAACATGACTCTAGAAAGAATGTGTCTAACAGACTTTTACAGAATATTCCACCCCAATACAACTAAATGTATGTTGTTCTCATCAGCTAATGGATCATTTTCCAAGATTGATCACATCCTAGGCCACAAAACAAGTCTCAACAAATTAAAAACAAATAGAAATTATACCATGTATCTTTACAGACCATAGTGTAATAAAACTAGAAATCAATTCCAATGGAAAGACTCATCTCCACAGTCATGGAAACTGAACAACTTATTGCTGAATGATAGTTGGGATCAAGGAGGAGATAAAGACAGAAATCAAAAGATTCTTTGAACTAAATGACAATAGGCCAAGCCCAGGTTTTTCCTTTTTTCACACAATTATCTTTTGTGTAAGTATGCTCATTCTAGAGTTAATATTCTATGCACTCAATTTATTTCCAAAATTAGTATTATTTTTACCTAGTGCCAACTGTATGTTTAAATTTTTCTTTTTTCTTTTTTTTTTTTTTTTGGACAGAGTCTCACTCTGTTGCTCCAGGCTAGAGTGCTATGGTGTCATAGCTCACAGCAATCTCAAACTCTTGGTTTCAAGCCATCCTCTTGCCTCAACCTCCTGAGTAGCTGGGACTGCAAGTGTCTGCCACAATGCCTGGCTGGTTTTTTTATTTTTGGTAAGAGATGGGGTCTTGCTCTTGCTGAGGCTGGTCTTGAACTCCTGAGCTCAGGCAATTCACCTGCCTCAGCTTTCCAGAGTGTTAAGATTACAGGCATGAGCCACTGAGTCTGGCCCTAATATTTTGAAATTAAAAAAAAAAAAACCAACCCTCCACCAAAAATTTTCACATGGGGGAATTCATTTATTTTATTTTATTTTTTATTTTTTTTAGATTACAGTGTTTAATGTTAATCAAGTTACATTTCTACAGCTAGCAGGATAACAGATGAGTTACTAGGACTCAGACCACATCCTTGGTAATCTCTACTGGGCGATCCCAATTACACCACAAGCCAATCAACTTCCAGCGTTTCCTGTCTTTGTACTTTCTTCATTTCCACCTTTGCCCAAGTCATCTGGTTTTTCATGGACCACCATTGTGTGGCCAATGATGGAATTTTCTCCTAAGAGTGAGATCACAGAATCTTCAATAGACACAGTGGCTTCACCATTTTTGCCAGCAGTCACATTGCCCAGATCTCCAACATGCCTGTCTTCATCCTTTGGCCCACCATGTTTTTTTGGATTGAGGATTAAAGTGAGGACCTGCACTGGTACAGCCTTGTGTATTATCTCCAAACTGATGGACATGGAATCCGTGATCACCTTCATCCAGTCCTGTAATGCTTCCCTTTACCACAACTGGTCGATTTCCCTGGTTAGCAGAATTCAGTATTGTTTTTGTATGTTTCCTGTTTGGCAAAGCCGCAATTGTGCAGATACCAAAATGGCAACTGATTGGCGTCTATGCGTTTCCTGTGTTTTTGTGTGACTAATCATGATACTCCGGGAGGCCGAGGCGGTGCATTTCCTGGATTTTCACTAGTTGGAGACCAGCTGGAGCTAGAGCGAGACCTCAATTCTAAGCCGGGTGTTGTGGCAGGCGCCTGTACTCCTGGCTACTTGGGAGGCTGAGGCAAGAGTTTGAGCGGGGGAATTCATTTATATAAATAATACTTTCATGATTTTATCTGATGTCACACAAATCAAATTAAAATTACACTAATTTTCAAATTGAAAAACACATGACTTTTCCAGCTCCATTCATGTAAACATAAAAGGGGCAAAGTCTCCATCTTTTTTTAATGCTGCATAGTATTTCATGGTATACATATATCACAATTTATTAATCCACTCATGGGTCGATGGGCACTTGGGCTTCTTCCATGACTAGGCAATTATGAATTGAGCTGCAATGAACAATCTGGTGCAAATATCTTTGTCATAAAGTGATTTTTGGTCTTTTGAATATATATATACCTAGTAGAGGAATTTCAGGATCAAATGGCAGGTCTACTTTTAGATCCCCAAACTTCTTTCCAAAAGGAACATATTAGCTTGCATTACCACCAGCAGTGCAGAAGTGTTCCCTTTTCTCCACATCCACGCCAACATCTATAGTTTTGGGATTTTGTTATGTAGGCTACTCTTACTGGAGTTAAATGGTATCTCAACGTGGTTTCAATTTGCATTTCTCTGATGATTAAAGATGATGAGCATTTTTTCTTTATGTTTACATGGATGGAGCTAGAAAATATTCTTCTTAGTAAAGTATCTCAAGAATGGAAGAAAAAGTATCCAATGTACTCAATACTTTTATGAAACCAATTTATAATTACTCACATTTTCTTATGAAAGCTAGATCACAACTATAGCTTAGCATGAAGGAGAGAAGTAGAGGGGGATGGGGCGGGCATGGGGAATTTTCGATAGAGGGAGGGTAAATGGTGGGACAACACCTATGGAGCATATTGTAAGGGTACAAGTCAAATCTACCAAGTATGGAACATAAATGTCTTAACACAATCATTAAGTTAATGAGGTAAAAGCTATATTAATTAGTTTGATGTAACCATTCCAAATTGTATAAAAAAAATCAACACACTGTACCCCACAAAAGCATAAATGTATTCATGATCTATGTGTACATGACTTAATAAAAGGAAAAAAAATACATGAATTGAAATTTTTATTAAAATTCAATTGCCATCTGGCTCGGCGCCTGTGGCTCAACAGGCTAGGGCGTCAGCCATGTACACCTGAGCTGGCGGGTTCGAATCCAGCCTGGGCCCACCAAACAACAATGACGGCTGCAACCAAAAAATGGCCGGGCGTTGTGGCGGGCACCTGTAGTCCCAGCTACTTGGGAGGCGGAGGCAGGAGACTCGCTTGAGCCCAGGAATTGGAGGTTGCTGTGAGCTGGGATGCCACAGCACTCTCTCCAGGGTGACAGCTTGAGGCTCTGTCTCAAAAAAAAAAAAAAATTCAATTGCCATCCATCAAATTCCAATTTCAGTACTTTTTGTGGCCAACTTCATTATTGTTTTATTTTCAGAAATTGCCACAGCAACCTTAATCTTCAGCAGCCACCACCTTGATCAGTCAGCAGTGATCAACACCGGGCAAGACCTTCTATCAGCAAAAAGATCATGGCTCACTGAAGGCTCAGATGATTGTTAGCATTTTTTAAATAATGTATATTTTTACTTTTTAATTTCAGGATATTATGGAGGTATATACATTTTTACTTTTTAATTTCAGGATATTATGGAGGTTTTTTTTTGAGACAGAGCCTCAAGCTGTCACCCTGGATAGAGGGCCATGGCATCACAGCTCACAGCAACCTCCAATTCCTGGGCTCAAGCGAGTCTCCTGCCTCCGCCTCCCAAGTAGCTGGGACTACAGGCGTCCGCCACAACGCCTGGCCATTTTTTGATTGCAGCCGTCATTGTTGTTTGGCGGGCCTGGGCTGGCTTCGAACCTGCCAGCTCAGGTGTACATGGCTGGCACCTTAGCCCGTTGAGCCACAGGCGCTGAGCCTATTATGGAGGTTTTTAATTACATAGTTTACTTTTATATATTTTAAGTCAAAGTTATGGGTGTGCCCTTTATCCAGAAAGTATGCAGTGTACTCATTTCATGAATTGTGTGGCTTATGAATTATATATCACAATAAAAATGTTATAAAAATTAAAAAAATTTCAGGGCACAGCATATGAAGGTAGTCGATTGGATAATTGTTCATAAACCTAAGTAAAATATTTTAAAGAAATGAAGACAAATATTTGGGCAAGAAAAACAATTAGAGTTCTTGTGTGAGAAAAGTATGGAAAGCAAGGGAAAAAAACCTTATTTTTGCCTCTGTCAGGTTGGAATTTCTTATATTCGAAGTTATTGGTTTTTTAAAAATTTTTATTAAATCATAACTGTATACATTAATGCATTGATGGGGTACAATGTACTGATTTTATACACAATTTCGAATGCTTACATCAAACTGGTTAACATAGCCTTCACCTCACTTAACTATTGTGTCAAGACATTTATACTCTACTCTTAAGAGATTTGACATGAACCTTTGCAATATACACCATAGGTGAGGTCCCACCAATTATTCTCCCTCAACCCACCCTTCTACGTCTTTCTTTTTCTTTTTTCTTTTTTTTTTTTTTTGAGACAGAGCCTCAGCTGTCACCCTGGATAGAGTGCGGTGGCATCACAGCTCACAGCAACCTCCAACTCAGGGCTCGAGCTAGTCTCCTGCCTCTGCCTCCCAAGTAGCTGGGACTGCAGGCGCCTGCCACAATACCCAGCCATTTTTTTGGTTGCAGCCGTCAGTGTTGTTTGGCGGGCCTGGGCTGGATTCGAACCTGCCAGCTCAGGTGTACATGGCTGGCACCTTAGTCGCTTGAGCCACAGGTGCTGAGCCTACATCTTTCTTATTTGTACACATATGGCTATATCAAAAGTAACATAATTTTAAAAATCTATATTCCTACTACGTTAGCAAAAAAAAGTTCTCCTTTTCTGATCTCTATTCCGAATACCTGTCGTGACTGTGAATGATTCAAATGATGCATGTCTTCTGAATGCACAGTAATCACTTGTGGCAATCTTACAGAGATGTAGAGGCTAACACTTTATCTGAATTTTCTTCTGACTTATTCAAATACGACCTTCTTTTCTTTTATCAGGGTTAACAGAGACACCGTGGACAGATAAATAGAACATTTGAGAAATGGAAAAAGAGAAATCTTCCAAAAAAATGTTGCAGATATAGGAAATGGATTCCAAGATGGTGAGTGACTGTCTACTCTGAGAGGACTCTTCATGGCTGATTCTTCTGCATCTCGCTGTCCCAATAGATACAGAGCACCACGGATGTTGTCTGAAAGAAAAGGCTCTGCTTACATTTTTGTTCATTCACTCAGCTCTGTATGACTGAAGGTGAAACCCCTCATGACACCCGAGTGTATTTCTTACATCTGCTTTCTCCATCTCTGAGTAATGTAACCATGATTTTCACTATGGTGACTTCATACCTTAGCAAAAATGAGTCTATGGCTATTCTTACAACTCCTTCCCTGATGCGCAGGCCATATGGGCCCTGCTGTGCTCTTGACGATTCCATAGTGCAGCTTCCATGTCAGAGCAGAACCATGCTGCCTGATCACTAAGCCGTTCCCATGTGTGTTTCTACTGCTCCCCATCAGCACAAGGCTCACATCTCATTTGTAGCAAATCAGTGCACTGTTTTTCAGTCCTGGAATTAAAAATAAATGAATTCAGATAATGCTACAGATTAAATGTCTGTGTCCATCCAAAATCAATGTGTTGAAACACTAACCCCCAATATGATGGTATTAGGAGATAGGACCTTTGGGAGGGAGGTGATTAGGTCATGAGTGCAATTAGTCCCCTTGTGAAGGAGACCCCAGAGATCTTCTTTGCCCTTCAGCCATGTGAGAACACAGTAGAAGACTGTCAGCTATGAGTTGGGAAGCAGGCCCTCTCCAGATGCTGAATCTTCAGGTCCCTTGATCTTGGACTTCCTGGCCTCCAGAATGATGAGAAGTAAATTTGTATTGTTTATGAGTCACCCAGTGTGTGGGATTTTTTTTTTTTTTTTTTTTTGAGACAGAGCCTCAAGCTGTCACCCTGGAGAGAGTGCTGTGGCATCACAGCTTGCAGCAACCTCCAACTCCTGGGATCAAGCGAGTCTCCTGCCTCAGCCTCCCAAGTAGCTGGGACTACAGGCATCTGCCACAACGCCTGGCTATTTTTTGGTTGCAGCCGCCATTGTTGTTTGGCGGGCCTAGGCTGGATTCGAACCTGCCAGCTCAGGTGTACGTGGCTGGCACCTTAGCCCATTGAGCCACAGGCGCCGAGCCGAGTGTGTGGGATTTTTAATAGCAGCCTGAAGTAATTGCTAAGAGAGATGCTATGGTATGCATAAAAGACATAGACTAGGGAATATTGAAGATAACTAAGGTGAGTTACTGCCTTTAGGAAGTCCATCTTAATTAACTCTTGTACTAATTAATTTTAGCCCTACATAATAAATCATCACAAATTGATGATGGCATTGTATTCTTATTTTGTAAATTAGAAAACTGATATAGAGGTTACAATTCATAGTTCTGTAACTATGAAGAAATGGCTGTGAAAGCCTTTGAATGCATGTACAACAGAGGCCAAGGCTCCTTTGTACATGACACACAGCAAATAACAGAAACTTAGTTCATCCACTGTTGTGCAATTTGATTTTATCAGATTAGCATTCCCTCCTTTTTGGGACCCATGAAGGACAGAAGAAGAGCAGGGCTGTTGTCCTCTTGTGGTTTACAGGAATGCAGCTGTAGTGAGTCTTACCAAGCGTGACAGACTGTGATAAGCATTAGGGACTTGGAATCTCATGAGGCGTGGCTCCAGAGACAAGATCATTGTCTACTAGGTGGAAACAGAGATGCAGTTAATTTAACAAAAATCGTAGAGGAATGAGCTCTTATTATAGATTGGACATCATCAGAGAAGGCCGTAAAGACAAACATCTAATCTGGGGCTCCTTCCACCACATAATGGAGAAGAGCCCATCCCATCCTTATGCTTTATCCACCCCCAACACCTTATGGAGGCAGGAGGTAGATGAGAAGCTCCACCACTGTTCCATGGCTCCTTACAACACATGCCTAATCTCACTACTGACCTGGAATTTCAATCAGTCATTTTAGAGTTCCATTGTCTTGGGCACTGATGATGGGTGAAGGTGGAATGAAAGCTATCTCTCCCTATAACTCTTAGTGAGATTGCTTGTGTCCAAAAGCATATTGAGGGCTATGAAGCTGAACCTTGAAGCAATTATAAGGTGTTGATAATTGACTGGGAGGGAGAGAGCAGTATTTAGTGGCAGTTTCGCCGGGGGCCGGGTTTGAACCCACCACCCAGTATATGGGGCCGGCGCCCTACCCACTGAGTCACAGGCGCCTCCGAGAGCAGTATTTAGTGGGAGACAGAGACACAGTTAAATTCAATATAATGAGAGAAGGGATGGAGTTATGGGGGCCTGAGAGACAAAACAGGGAGTCTGTGACCATTAATGTCAAGTCCTGCTGCAGAGCTTCTCCTGCTACTGGGGCCCTGCCCTGTGCTTACAGTGCAAATCTCATTCTATTTTCTCAGAATAGTTGAGGAGTTACTGCAGATAGACATGCCCATTTTATCTCCTGCTATGGGTTCGCCGAAGGCAAGGTCATCATCACACACTGTTTCTGCGAAGTTTCATGCCACTGGGGATGAAATTCTCAGATAAGAGGGGGAAAGCTGACAGTACTGAATGCTATTTCTCAATATCCTGGAGGAACATGGAAATCAGAGGAATTTAGGTGATTTTCATAGGAATCAGGGGAGAGAGAATGAGCTTTTGCATTATCACCACTGAATCCAGAAATTTCTGAATCAAGCCTTAGGCAAACCACCTCCTCTTCCATGGAGGTGTTTAGGGAAGCTTCACACAAGGCAATAAACAATACCACCAGGCTGGGCACAGTGGCTCCAGCCTGTAATCCTGGCACTCTGGGAGGTTGAAGTGGGTAGATAGCTTGAGCTCAGGAGTGCCAGAACGGCCTGAGTAAAAGTGAGACCCCGTTTCTACTAATGAGTAGAAAGATTAGTCATCCATTTTGGCAGGAGCCTATAGTTCCAGCTACTGGAGAAGCTGAGGCAAGAGGATTGCTTGAGCCCAGGAGTTAGAGATTGCTGTGAGCTCGATTGACAGCACGGCACTCAAGCGTGGGCACCAGAGACTGTCTCTCAAACAAAACAAAACACCCACCAAAGCCTCCTGAGCTTTTGGCCGAGCTGTTAACCAACCTACAAAAACCAACTCAGTTCTCTAGAAATCTGGTTGATTATGAGGCTGGAGGCTGAAGTGGGGTCCCTGTGATGCTTTGCTGGTTGGCATTGAACACCAAGAGGGGGCTAGTATGTTGTGGGGGACAAACGGGGTCAATGGGCGCAAAATGTGGATATATATGCACATAATTAGAATAGAATAAACACTATTTGATAGCACAAAAAAAGTGATTATAATTAACAGTCAGGGTATACTTTAAAATAACTAAAAGAGTGAATTGTTATGCTTCTATCACAAAGAAATGATAAATTCCTGAGGTATTGAATATCCCAATTCCCTGATTTTATTAATTCATATTGTATGCCTGTATCAAAACATCATATATTGCAAGTACAAGTTGGATCTATCAGGTGTACAACACAAATGTCTTAACACTGTAATTGGGTAAATGAGGTGAAGGCTATGTTAATTGGTAGGATATAAGCACTCCAATTTGTATAAATAATCCATACATTGAATCCCATAATGGCATAAATGTATTCATGATCTATGTATAATTGACTTAATAAAAAAAAATCACATGTACCCTATTAAAAATACAACTATTATTTGCCCATAATAACTGTAAGTTAAGAAAAAGTCTCCTTATCCAAAATGTCACCTCTTTTTTCATAATCTAAATCAGTCCTGTCCAAGAGAAATTTTCGTAATAATGGAAATAGTCTATTCTGTGCTAAGCAATGTGATAACCTTTAATGATACGTAGGTATTGAGTGCTTGAAATGTGGACAGAACAACTGAGGGCAATGAAAATTTTAATTTAACATAATTAATTTTTTTGAATTAAATTCAAATAGCCACATCTGAGTGGTTCTGGACAACACAGCTGTAGTTTTTAATAACATTTTCATTTTCATCAACTGATCTTTAATATTCTCCATATTTTTGAAACAGTAGGATCCTACCTCTCTCCACATTAGAAGCTGCAGATTATCCACAGAGACAAGAAGCAGGTAATTGGCTAATACAGAGAAGGAGCCAAGGATGTGTGGTTGATGGAACTATTGGGTGGTTTTAACACAGAGAAGACAATTTTGAGTTCTTTTATGCAGTGATGATCAGAAGGAAGTTTTCTCACCTCTACCACAGTGCACTTTGCAGCTTAAATGGGGACACTTAGGTCCCTCCTCCAAAGGGGCATGGGAATGCTCAGGGAAGCCAGGGGATGGTCGGTGGTGGTGGGGCAAGGGAAGAATGCCTGTTCCTCCATGTCTTCAGATTTGTTGCTTAATCGTTTTCTGGCCTGGCCTTTCTTCTCCAGCAGAAAGTATCAGCTGCTATTTGGGACCAGCAGAAATTTAGCTGCATTGGTTCCAGCCTTAGGCAGCTAGTACCCACCACCAAAGTTGCCTAACCTGGCTTCCCAGAAAATCCTATAAAATTTGGAGGTACAATTTTGGAAATAACAAAGAACATTCTTGTGCCTTTCCTCGTCTGGATTCAAAGAATCAGAACCCCATGTTCTAGCCACTTGCTCTCATTTATTATCTGTATTCCCAACAGTACCCGTATAATTCACCATCCAGGATGCCTTTGGGCCACACCCTTTCCAACAGTCTGTATCTTACAAGTGCAATATATTCTCTTCCTGGAGATATTTGCTCAGAAGAGAAGCCAATAGTTTCGTCTTGTGCAGCTAAACTCTGTTTTGAGGTTGGACGAGATTGTAAAAATGATCAATTTCTTGGACCTGAAGGAAATGTGGAATTTAAATTCATTAATGAGAGTGCAGACAGATACAGTAAGAAGGGAAGCTGCTAATGATTTAAATACTGCTCCCGTATGAAGAAAGTGTTTAGGATCCATTCTTAAGTTATCTGAAATTTTATCAGTAACATGTCTATTTTATGCTCAGTCAAGTTGGTATTTTAATTTCAACATTCACAGAGTGCAGAGAAATGGGGGCACAGAGAGTTTTGTCACTTCCCCTAGCATTTTCCAATTTAGTAAAAGTCCCAGATGGATCCTAAAACTTGCCTCACTCCAAGTACCACATCCAGGGATACAATGTTGTTTAAATCCAAGTGTTGGTCTGCCCCCATCACGAGCATCTTTCTGGGTCCTTTCAGTGCCCACTTCCCCACTGCTGGCTCTTATCTGTGGTCAGCCATGGGCATTGGTTTTGTGGTAGCAACGGAAGTGACTGTGAGGATTGCATTTGATTCCTGGGATCAGCACCTGGACCCCGTCCAGCAGCACCACGAACAGTGGCTGCTGGCCGGCCCCTTGTTCGATGTCACCACAGAGCCCTAGGGGGCTGTCACCGAAATCCACCTCCCCCACTTCATCTCCCTGCAAGGTAATAAGAGGTGTGAGGGAAGTGTGGGGACTCTGGGGGAGCATTCTGCCTGATTGCCCTGGTGATTCTCCTACAGCTGGAGAGGTCGAAGTCTCCTGGTTCCTTCTTGCCCATTTTAAGGATGAAGGGATGGTCTGGAGCAGCCAGCCCGGGTGGAACCTTTCTATGCTGTCCTGGAAAACCCCAGCTTCTCCCTGATGGGGATCCTGCTGAGGATCGCCAGAGGGACCCGCCTCTCAGTACCCATTGCTTGTAACACACTGGTCTATTATCACTACCACCCCAAAGATATTAAATTCCACTTGTACCTTGTCCCCAGTGACCCCATGATGAGGAAAGTAAGGCCGATTGATTTGGGAGGTGGTGGGGGGAGGTGAGTGCTATATTTTCAGGTTATCACCTTGGTCTTTGCAGCCCCCTGTGCAACAGAAGGGTCAAAATACAGTTTTCCCAGGGAGAAGCATGAGTCATCCTCCACAAGGTTGGTCCCTAGGCGCCGACCTTTGAGCCATAGGCAACAATTGCCAACAGAAATTCAGGGCTACTGAAAAGAGAGCTTCCTTTTTGTGGCTATCATGGAGAAGGAGAAGGAGGAGATTTTGGGGGATTGGCAGAAGAAATAAGATGCAGAGATTCCAGCATCGAAATATAAATGGATAATTATCACACATGCACACACAAACACATCCTTGGAGTCACCCTCCTTCTGTTCAGTGGCATCTCCCTCAAATGCATTTGGGAAAGGCTGACATTCCCTCCGCACTCTCCTGGGTTATGACAAGGCAGATGTGTGCTGGTCCTTGCTGCTGCACAGCTACTGTGTCCCTGGATAAAATGCCGGTCTGTCTCCAGCCATGATGGGACGATCACTCCAGGAAGGTTTATTTGTGGGGAAAGCTAACAGACTGTGGGTGATGGGCAGGAACTCTTCAGATAGAACTTTTCACTCAATTAGCATTTAAGAAAAAAGGGTAGGATCAGTTCAATTAATTAAGAAGCTGGGACTTATGTGGAGAAATCTTGATGCAATGAATGGATAGGGTGTTCTAGGTCCAATCCAGTGTTTGTTTTCTGTATTCCAAACTGCTTACACGAAGATATATTAAGTCTAAAATATATCAATCCAAATCCTCCAGAGCCAATCATCTTGCCAGTACCCATTGTTTGCCTTCCATACCATCCAGAACCTTGCCTTCTGGAAGTGGAACAGGAAGTTGGTATTTCTCATTTCTTCTTGGGGACATCACTTTTGAATTAGGAAAAAGGAACCAACCGAGGAAGCAGCATCGCTGCCCAGGAGGCCCCGGTGTCTTACTCCAAGTGCAGCCTCAGCCTGGGCCTGCAGCTAGGGAGACGTGCCGGGGTCTGCCCCGACCCCTAGAACTCCCAAGCCTGGACTGACCAGGCCTCAGCTCCCATGCCGTCCCAGCGCCTCCGGCCTGCCTCTGGGGGCCAGGCCAGGCCTGCCTGTTTTTTTTTTTTAAACTCTATTCCACCAATCTATAGCTTTTAAGTGGAGCATTTAATCCATTCATGCTCAAGGAGAATATCAGTATGTGAGGTTTTGTTCTGGTCATATTGCTAATTATTATCTAGTTGTTTTGCACATTTCTTTCTTTTTTTCCCTCTGTGATTTGGTAGAGTTCTGTTGTGTTGCTGTTTTGGTTTCTTTCTTTTCTCTTTTGTGTAATTGTCTTATAAGATCTGAGTTTTATATGTTAACGTGTTTTTTTTTTTTGGAGACAGTGTCTCACTATGTTGCCCTGGGTAGAGTGCTGTGGCATCACAGCTCACAGCAACGTAAGCTCTTGGGCTGAAGCGATTCTCTTGCCTCAGCCACCCAAGTCGCTGGGACTATAGGCATCTGCCACAACGTCTGGCTATTTTTTGGTTGTAGTTGTCATTGTTGTTTGACAGGCCCAAGCCGGGTTCGAACCCACCAGTTCCGGTTTATGTGGTTGGCGCCCTAGCCTCTGAGCTACAGGCACTGAGTCTACCTTAATGTGGTTTTTTTTTTTTTTTTTCAGTTTTTGGCTGGAGCTGGGTTTGAACCTGCCACCTCCAGCATATGGGGCCAGCGCCCTACTCCTTTGAGCGGCTGTTAATGTATTTTTATGATGGCTATTATTGACCTTTTGTTTCTGTGTTGAGGACCCCCCTTTCAGCATTTCTTGTAGGGGCAGTCTAATGGTGATGAATTTCCTCAGTGTTTTCTTGTCTGAGAAGGATTTAGTTTCTCCTTCATTTATGAAGCTTATTCTAGCAGGATATAATATTAGGTGGAAGTTTCTTTTCTTTTAACACTCTGAAAATAGGATCCTAATCTCTTGTGGCTTGTAAGGTTTCTGTTGAGAAGTTGTTCTGATGGGATTTCCTTTGTAAGTGACATATGCTTTTCTCTTGCTGATTTTTTCTTCATTTTGACTTTAGACAGTGTAATGACTGTAGGTTATGGGGAAGCCTGTCTTGCAATGTGTTTCCTGGTGTTCATTGGGCCTTCTGTATCTGGAAGTATGTGGTTGTTTACTTTTATTTATGACAACCAGCTGCAGTGGTGGCAGTAGGTGTATGCATGATCTTTTTTTTTAACCCAGAGGAGTGCTCTAGAGTTCCAGGTGGTGGATTGAGCCTGGAGTGCTCATGGGCCTGGGTCCTGTCTTCCCTGTAGGAAGGGATGGTGAAGTTGGGCATAGATGGACCAGGGAGGGCTGCACTCAGGCACCCGAATGCCAGTGCAAGTGCCAGCCCTGACAGGGAGGTGGAAGGGAGTCCTTGAGCCACTGATGTAATGTTTGTGTGCTGGGCAATTGCTGCTGCACTGAGGTCTCCACATGGGGAGGGTAGGGGCAGTCTCAGTGCCAAAGACTGCAGTCTGCCGCTGGGATGCTGCTGTCAAAACCCTCCCTCTTGTCACTTCTCAGTGGTGCCAAGTTCCTCTGGGCTCCTGGCCAGTCTTGAGCAAGTTGATGTCTCACTTCCTTCTTTTGTGCCTCCTGTTTTTCTCATGAATTCTCCATTGGGTTGTATCCTCTTCCAGGCATGAGTATCTATTTGTAATTTTGGTTCTTCTTTCTAGGGAGAACTGCATCCGACATCTCTAGTGTGTCATTTCAAACAACCCTCACCTCTGTGACTGTTCTGTCTCTTCAAATTGCTCCTCTGGCTCTTTCTCTGGGCTCCTCTGTTAATGCTGAGTTCCCAGGGCTGCTCTTGGACTTTCTTTTCTGTAATCGCTGATGGACTTAGTAAATTCTTCTAATTCTATAACCGAGTTTTCCAGAAAAGGAATATTTCTTTTTCTTTTCTTTTCTTTTTTTTTGAGACAGTCTCAGTCTGTTGCCCAGGCTAGAATGCTGTGGCATCATCATAGCTCACAGCAACTGCAAACTCTTGGGCTCAAGTGATCCTCCTGCCTCAGCCTCCCGAGTAGCTGGAACTACAAGTGCTCCTGCATGGCACCCAGCTTGTTCTCCTATTGTTTTTAGTAGAGTTGGGGTCTTGTTCCTGCTTAGGCTGGCCTTGAACTCCTGAGCTCAGGTAATCCTCCTGCCTCAGCCTCCCAGAGTGCTAGGATTACAGGTGTGAGCCACTGTGCCCAGCCAAAAGGAAGATTTCTAAATCCGTATTTCCAGAAGAGCTCCAAAATTGTGACTGTCTAGTCATTCTTCAGAGCTCCAAATTGTGACTGTCTAGTTCGCTTCTCCATTTGGCTGCTTATTCGTTGTATCTAACTTTGTATATTGACTTGACTTTCTTCCCTAAGACTGTTTTTTTCAATTCTCTTCCCCATTCAGAGTATAAGACCAAATTTCATGGAGTTATTCAAACCATCATCTAGGATTTATCTTTGATTTCTCCCTTTCCTTTCTTCTCTACATCAAATGTATCATCAATCTTGATGAACTTTATGTTCAGAATATGACTTGAACCAGTTTCATTTCCTTCAGTGTCACTGTGGGCTTTGGTCCAATCCTTTGTCATCTTTTGCTACAAATATGACTAAAGCTTTCAGGCTTATTTCATCAGTTCCATTGTTTTCCATCTACTATGTATATTTTAAAATCTGGAAATAGGGAGATCTTCTACAAAAATAAATAATGTCACATTACTCCTTGGCTTAGACACTTGAGTGGATCCTCATTACCCTTAGAACATAAGCCATATCACTGCCTTTCTATTAATATCTATTGTTGCCCTGAGAACTTTCCCTTCTTATTTGAAGAGCAGCGCAATCCATTATGATAGCCATTGGCCACATGTGGCTACTGAGTATATGAATTGAGATGTACTGTAGAAGTTAAATATACCCAGATTTTGAAGACTTCATATGAAGAAAAGTACATAAATATCATTTATTTTTATGTTGGTTACTTGTTCAAATGATAAGAGTTCGGGTTAAATGAAATTTCATCTTCTTTTTGCTTTTGAAAAATGTGTCTGCTTTAAAAACAAAAATTACATTTGGGGTTTGTATTTTTACATTTCTATTCAACAGTGGTGTTCTTGAGAAATTCACTTATCCAGGCAGTGCCTGTAGCTCAGTGGGTAGGGCGCTGGCCACATGCCCTGAGGCTGGCAGGTTTGAACCTGGCCCAGGCCAGCTAAACAACAATGACAACTGCAACAACAACAATAAAAAAATAGCCTGTGTTGTGGCAGGCGCCTATAGGTCCAGCTAGTAGGGAGGCTGAGTCAAGAGAATCACTTGAGCCCAAGAGTTTGAGATTGCCATGAGGTATGACGCCACAGCACTCTACCAAGGGCAATGAGGTGAGACTCTGTCTCCAAAAAAAAAAAAAAAAAAAAAAAAAAAAAGAAATTCACCACTTATCCATTCAATAAAAGTTTATTGTGTGCCTTACAATTTTAAGGGAGGCGAATACATCAGTGACTACAACAGACAAAAACATACCAATTAAAGATACTACATGGGGTTGGGAATGGTGGCTCACATCTGTAATCCTCTGGGAGGTCGAAGCGGTTGGATTGGTTGAGCTCAGGAGTTCAAGACTAGCCCGAGCAAGAGTGAGACTCCTATCTCTACTAAAAATAGAAAAACTAGCAGGGCAAAGTGGCACATGCCTGTAGTCCCAGCAATTGGGAGGCTAAGGAAGAGGATCATTTGAACCCAGGAGTTTGAGGTTGTTTGATGTCACTGCACTCTACCTAGAGTGGGACTCAGTCTCAAAAAAAAGAAAAAAAAAAAAAAGATGCTACATAGAATGTTTATGCTATGGGCAAAATGATAAAGACTATGACAAATAAAGGTTAATAAATACATTAGTATATCTCTCAGCGTTTGTAAAAATCCACCCATGATGATAACTTTAAGAATATTACACTGGCATTTGTTCATTTTAGTTCAAATATGTTATTATAATTTAAATTAAATATATATCTTCCTTTAAAATAATTCTTCCTTAGGGATAGCATCATATATCATGTCTTTCCTCCATCAGTGTCTTTTTATCCTTTGGAATTGATGTTTTTTATTAACACATGTGAGATCCCTTCTGAATAGCTTCCTACATCCCTTCTCTGCTTTTTCCCTATCATGGTTTCATCTCTTGGATCAACATAATTGGAAATTTTTCTTTCATTTGATCTGCTAGACCTAATTCAGGTTTAAGTCTGGGTCAACCTTTTATTCAAATATATCCATTTTTTTTTTTTTTTTGTAGTTTTTGGTTGGGGCTGGGTTAGAACCCACTACCTCTGGTATATGGGGCTGGTGCCGTACTCCTTGAGCCATGGGTACCGCCATAACCACTGATATTTTACACTTAATAAAATGTGTAAATAATTTATTGCTCCACGATTTTCAAGTGGACACCCTGGTGTCTCCAGTACCCAGTTCAAGACACAGAACATCACCAGCATCTCCAGTGCCCCCTTGGAAGCTCCTCAGTCACTATATACCAAGCATGCCTACTAACTGAACTGATAACACCACCTACGATCATTGTTTTTAGTTTAAATTTTTTGCTTGTTAATTCCATAGTCTCTTTTGAGTTGTACATGAGCCTTCTCAGAGGTGATTATTGTCTTCTTGTTTGAGAACTATTCTGTGTCTTTGGTGGCTGCTCAGATAGTCCTGAGGCCTCTGTTTATGCTCTGGCTGCTGGCCTTTCAGAGGGAACATCACTCTTCCTTATCTGTTCTTTTTTGTGCCTGTATCTGTTCAGGTGGCAAGGCATCTCATGTGGCAGCAACACATGGAGAGAAGTAAAGGCTCTATCCTTGACCATCATGGGTGGGTCCACATAGGCAGATGAGCTACTGGTTCCTTGCTAGGGCACTGAAGGGAAGCCTCTTTGTTCTCTAGTTTCTTAAGTGCCCACCTAAGCTCTCCACATTGTAAAGAAGATCAAAATATACAGGAGTTTATAATAAGCTCATACTCACAAAATGTCCTTTGGCTCTGAGCTATCCACCAGTAAAACATCATTAATTGTACTGTTCATCTCTTTGTGCATAGAGACATATTCCTATCTATCCATCTTTACATCAATCGAATCATATCATGCATGATTTCTAATACAGTATATGGATAACATTTTATGTCACTTACTTTTGCTTACCCTACTTCTTCTTCTTTTTTTTTTTCTGGCTTTCTAATCTTTATGTTCCTTCTTCGGATGACAGATAATGAAGAAGAACACTTCCTTGGTGTGCGTTTGCAGACTTCACCCCCAATGGAACCCCTGTACTTTGGTTTCTATTATTTTGTGTCTGGTTCTGCTCACCTGGAAATAGTTCCTAAGGTTGGTAGAATATAAGTGAACTCAGCAGGTTTCATAGTATTTTATATTTTTTGAAACAAATGGAAGAATCTTGGCAAAATGCAATATTTTTCTTTATTAATCATAAACACACTCTTTTACAAAACTGAAAATACAGGAAGATAGTATTAATCATATATACTTCCAAGGCAGTAGTGCAGGCAGAGGTCACATCTTAGTATTTGTTATACTTATTTTTGGTTTAAAATTATACATTTAGTTTGCTAAGCTGAAATTTCCATTTGCCTGTTATATTTTCTTTCAGACATGGCATCTTGCCTAACTAAGGCAGTTAATATGTATTTGCTAAGGTAGTTGATTGAAGAGATAATTTTATATCATATATTTTATGTATTTTTAAGTAGATATTACCGTGTACAAGGCCAGATGATTAAGTTCTTGAGCTCATCCTAGAAAAGGTGCTACATACTTCATTGTTGAATATCACTATGGGCACCTTCAAAGTACCCTCCTTGGGAAGCCATGTACCAATGCCAGTGCCTAGTCCACCTTTCCTTTGTACACTGGCATTTTCTTCATGGCATGATCCCTGTGAACTCGGACTAACAAATCTCTGATTCTACTTCCACTCTTGCCAAATTTACCAAGAAATTTAATGTTTGTTCACTGTTCTAATTCAAGCTCTGACATTCTTGCAATGACACAAAAACACGCAACAACAATAATGAATGCCACTCAGTAAGACAGCCACATGTCGACAGCTGTGAAACACTGATATACCAACGTTATGAAACCTTACCAAGCAGCTCGGCGCCTGTGGCTCAACGGGCTAAGGCGCCAGCCACGTACACCTGTTTTTCTCAAGAAAAAACAAAACAAAACAAAACAAGAAACCTTACCAAGCTGTTTGTACAGCTATTTGTAAGCGCACAGTGGCAAGTTTGTGAACTTAATTGTCAGACCTTGTATTTCTGTGAATTTAAATTATTCCTATATATTTATTTATTTATTTCTTTATTTATTTATTTATTTTTTGAGACAGAGCCTCAAGCTGTCACCCTTGATAGAGTGCAGTGGCATCACAGCTCACAGCAACCTCCAATTCCTGGGCTCAAGCGAGTCTCCTGCCTCTGCCTCCCAAGTAGCTGGGACCACAGGTGCCCACCACAACGCCCGGCCATTTTTTGGTTGCAGCC
>CAUYRH010040691.1:0-43571 GCA_963574655.1 Perodicticus potto
TCCTAGGCTCAAGCGAGTCTCCTGCCTCCGCCTACCAAGTAGCTGGGACTACAGGCACCCGCCACAATGCCCGGCCATTTTTTGGTTGCAGCTGTCATTGTTGTTTGGCGGGCCCGGGCTGGATTCGAACCCGCCAGCTCATGTGTACATGGCTGGCGCCTTAGCCCGTTGAGCAACAGGTGCTGAGCCAATAGTCATATTTCAATTGCAGGAAATCATTTCTCCAAAGAAAGCCAAGTTCAACATGTCAGTATTTATTTTTTAAAAAACATGATTGGCCTATGGCCCAGCAATCCTTTTATTCCCCACTTTACCCACATGAACAAAGAGACACACAACAAAGATTTTCACTACCAGATTTTGTAAAATTACGAATTATTAGAAATGACATTAATGGGCATCATTAGGAAAATGGGTAAATAAATTACGGTCTGCTCATATTCTGGATGATTCTGGATGGGTGGTTTTTTACATATATAAGGTAGATCTTTATGTGTAAAGGATAAATCTCTCAGGCACATTGTGGGATGAAAAACATGAACTTCAAAATGTATAACTATGGCTGCAATTAGTTCCTGATTGCACAGGGAAGCCCCCCAGGGACACACAGCCGTACTAGACGTCTGTCAGCACCATGTGAATGATGAACTCAGGGGAGTACACAGTCCTAGTGTTAGATTATGCTATATTCCTTTGATATCATACTTTTTTTCTTTTTTTGCAAAGACGGGTTTACAGCAGTTACTATGATAAAAACCAAGTACCACGCAGAAAAATAATTGTGGAATAGACAATGAACATGGTGGTGTCCGACAGGACCCCAGTAATGCCCAACAGGCACACACTTCCCATCATGAAGAACTTGTGGTAATTTAAGAACTAACTGAACATACTGTTTTTGTTGCAATTTATGTGCATAATGTTTTAAATGGCTACTAAGTTGTTAGAACATAAATATTTAGGAAATTATTTGGATCTAACTCTTATTAGATAGAACTTTAGATGTACTCTTGACCTATGAACACCACGAAATAATTAATAAGGTACTAAGAATTCCATAAATCAGGAAAGTTTCGAAAGCTTTGAACTACAATGTAGTATATCATACAATTAATATGCTTCTCTTCTAACAAAAAGTACGAATACTACTATATATTCAAAGAATGCACATATAAAAATCTAAACTTATTTTTTAAAATCTGAAATTGATACACACTAAAATGATAGCAGTGAAAGTGGATAAGAGGTGTAGGGGCACAAATTTAGGTGTTTTGGTCAAAGAGAACTATGACTTCAATAATTTCTGTGATGTTTTAACTTTAACCTTTTTATTTGTTTAATAATAGCTTTATTAGATATAATTCATACCATGAAATTTGCCCTTTTTATGTAATTCAGAGGTACATAGTATATTCAGAGTTGTATGAATATCACAACTACATAATTTCAGGACATTTTCATCACCCCAAAAAGAAACCCCATATCCATTAGCAGTCATTTCCCATCCTTCAACTCCAACCTCCTACCAGAGCCTGGCAGACATTAATCTTTCTATTTCTATGGATTTTCCTATCCTGAACATTTCAGCTTTTTGTTTTCTTATTGGTTTTTCTGTATGTTTGGTTGGTGATTTTTTGTTTTGTTTTGTTCGTTTGTTTGTTTGAGAGTGAGTCTCACTTTGTTACCCTGGGTAGAGTGCAGTGACATCCTGGCTCACAGCAATCTCAAACTTTTGGGCTCAAGTGATCCTCTTGCCACAGCCTCCTGAATAGCTGCAACTACAGACGCCTGCCACATGCCCAGCTAGTTTTTCTGTTTTTTAGTAAAGACAGGGTCTTGCTCTTGCTCAGGCTGGTCTTGAACTCCTGAGCTTATGTGATCCTCTCATTGGCCTCCCAGGGCATTGGGATTATAGGCGTGAGCCACTGAGCCCGCATATCCTGAACATTTTTGGATAAATGGAATAGTACATAAGTAGTCTTTTGTATTTGGATTCTTTAGTATATGTTTTCAAGGTTCATCTGTGTTGTAACATTCCTTTTAAGAGTGAATAATATTCCACTGTATAGACATACCACATTTTGTTCATTTGTCAGTTAACAAACATTTGGGCTATTTTTACCTTTTGTCTATTATGAATAATGCTACCATGAACAATCTATCGGGTACAATACAGATTTTTTTTTTTTTTTTTTTGGTGTGGACATGTGCTTTTAATTCTCTTGGATACATTCTTAGGAGCAGAATTGCTGTGATAACTGTTTTAACTTTTTGAGAAACTGCCAGACTGTTTTCCAAAATGACTATACCATTGTTCATTCCCACTAGCAATGTATGAGGGTTTCAATTTTTGCACATCTTCAACACTTGTTATTGTACATCCATTACATTGGAACCATACATTATAAAACTTATAGGAAAAAAATGCTCCTTGAAGATCTACTGTATATTTCCTTCATGTACTGCCATTGAAATATCTTCTTTATATATGTTTCTTGCAAGATTATATATGTAAATCCAGTTATTGGGGCAAGAGAAGCCTCTTCATGGCTACATTTTTGTTACTTCCTTTGAATTCTGGTTAGATTCACTGCTCCTCTTCATCTTCACCAGGAAGATGAAGATGTATCAGAAAAGCAAAGCCAGGTTTAAATCAGGCCTGGTTGCTCGTGCTTAGCAACTTCCAGCTAAGTTGGTGGCCAAGAGAAGGAGAACATACTCAAATGTCTGTGTGGCTGTAGAAAAAAAAACCCATGGCTAAATGGCAAAAAAATAATGAAACTCAGGCAAAAACTCCACCATCAGGGTCAAACTACTATGACTTCCATTTGAACCTTAAATCCCATCCTTCAAAGACTGGACTGGTTTTTAAAGCATTTCTCTTGTCTGAGTCATCATGGTATCTGTGAGAGAATCTAAAACCTGGTGTCCAGAGAGTCCTGAGCAGCAGGCCTTTCTGCAGCAGTCTGGCCTTTACGTGCCTTATGAATATCAAGTGAATGGAATCGAACCATGTTGCTCCCTTCAACATACCCCCAAAGGGAACTGGAGACACCTGGGAACTTCCAGATGTCGATCCTCCCGTCACATGAAGGCATGAGATCATCGTGCAAAGACATGACCTCTCCAAAGGGCCACAGTTGCTCCAGAGCCACAAAATCCCCAGGAAGCTCCCTCTGGCCACACTTCACAAGTGTCCCAGGGCTGTAGTTCACCAGGGGCAAGGCATCCAGGTCAATGCTGAAGTTACTGGTCAGCAGATACCAGGAGAGCATCTTAGGCAGGTCACTGGAGTCGCACATGACCAGAGGGCCCAGGGGACTGTGCAGGTAGCTAATGACCCTTTCATAGTCCCTGGCCAGCTGCAGTCAGGCTGCCACGTGTTCATGTGCTGGTACTTGGAGAGATTCAGTGTTTCCTCCGGGTTGCTCAAGGAGCCTAAGGGGTGATGCTCAGTAGGAATAGTGTTGTCATCCTCATGGCAGCCAAGCAGCGTGACAAAATGTTTGCTCTATAGGGATTTCAGCATCCACAGTCCATGGAGGAAATCTTTCATCTCCAAACTGGTGAGGCGAGAGAGAGCAACTCGTTGTTTCTTCCACTCAGACAGCAAGATCGTCTTGACAGCACCTTTCCCGCCACGCACCAGCTGCCTCACTTCTGTTCTCAGCTGCTTGCAGGACAGCCACAGTGAGAAGTTTTTCATCTGTCCTCTCTTGAAGTGGCCACAGGGACAGTGCCCAGGTTCCCGAGTAATGCTGGGGGCAGAGGAAGACCCAGCCTGGGCAAAGGTGGAGCAGCATGTTCCTGAGGGCCATGGCCAGCAGCAGCCTGCCCGCCGGGGACACCTTCCTGGGCACCAGGCCTTTCCTGCTGTCCTGGGACTGCTTTTCCGTGGTGCTACTCTCTGCAGTCTCCTGGGCTTCTGCGACAGTTTCCTGCATGATCTCCCACTTCTTCCTCTTTTCCAATCCTTCCCCCAACAGCAAACAAGACCTTTTTTCTGCAGCCCCATAGCCCACTCAGCCTCTAGCGCCTCCTGTGCTGGGAAAAACCTTGTCCCAATGTTAACCTTTTGAAAATGCATGGGTGCATTACCTGCATAATTAAAAATCTCTTTTAAAAAAAGAAAGTGGCTAAGCCCTACTCAGAGGATGAAGGTAGAGTTTCATGTAATCTAGACTTGAAAATTTCACACGTGACAGGGATACCAAATCCAGCTGGACACCAGAGTCAGCACTATGGTCAGACCAATGAGTTGACAGGCCTGGGTTCAAATCTCAGCCCTTACACTGACTAGTTGTGTGACCTCAAACATATTCTTCAGGGACTGCACTTACAGCATCATCATGAGGTCTCAATAGGTTAATTCACAAAGAAGGCCTCAGAACAGAGCTTGGTGCATCAAGAAGGCCCAGTAAATATCAGCCATTATCATCTTCACACTCGCTGAGAGAGAGCCCTCGCTTTGTGCAATGGCAGCGCACAGTGGATACAACTTTGTCTTTCTCTTCCTTCTCCACTCCCCATCTCACTTTCCCTTTTGCTTGCCACGTGGAGATTATTTATCTGTATAGTTGCGATACCAGTTGTTAACCTCTTGCCTCTCTCTCCTCCCTTTTCTCATTCTTCCGAGTAACAAGTTGACCAATGAAATGGAATCTGGGCTACACCAATAACACTCACTATTACTGGATGTAGGGATGGATCGCACTTCTGTGGAAAATAACCATGACGTGATATGTTTCGTAATTAGATATAAGGCTTAGAACATGTACTGCATTGCTATTTTTCCTCGAATTGCTACTTGGATTTTATTGCAATTTTTAGAAGTCTGCTTCCTCACTGGAAACTGATATTCCCTAAGTTAGGCAGAAGGGAAGATGTGGCAATCAAATACCCAAATTTGTGGCAGATTAACTGTAGCTGAATCCTGCATTTGCTCAACTCTCATTTAAAATAAAAAATTCCAAATGCTAAGGAAGTTAAGACCCCATTGTCGTCTACAAAATGAACTTTGGAAGTAAGATGAACCAGAGGATGCTTCCCTTAGAATGATTTGAAGGCAACAGGAAGGCACCTGTAGCGAGTACTGTCAGGGCTCAGCAGCCTGGCTCTATGCAGAAAGGCTGCCCTCAGGTTATGGGACTCCATTGCAGGGTAGAGTACTAAGCCCCCCTACCCCTCCCTGACCTCCACAGGCCAGGATAGCTCTTAATTAGTGACTGACAGATGTGGGAATATAAATACTTCTGCTCTCTCACCTCTTGGACAGCACAACTCTAAGGCATGACTTACAGATTCCAGAACTTCCCTGTGGGATTGAGCCCAAGTCACCCTTTGCACAACTTTGCTCAACATTCCACACTGGCTTGGTCTTCTTCCCTTTCTGTCTCAATTCTCTATTCTCCTGCAAGATTTTTTCCTAGAAAGACTTCCTGATAAGTCACTTACACTGGAAATTTTATCTCAAGATCTGTTTCTCAAAACCAGATCTGAGACAGCCTCCCTAACGGTCCACCAGAAACTTCCTCCAAGGTACATAAAATCCTTCCCATGGAGGCTTATTCCTGTTGCCTTAAGCTTAAACCCGGTAACCTGCAATGCCCCTGGGAAAGATTCCAATTTAAGGGTGTTTTCAGTATTGGAAATCTAGTCTCTTCATATTTCAAGCTCTTTCTTAGAACGAATTTATTTTGATTGAGAGCAATTTGAGGAAAAAGAGGGTGAGGAGGAAGCCACACAATGGAGGTGAAAACAGCCCTAAGGCTTTTATGTCCCGATTTCCTTATCCTTTCCAAGATAAGGGACAGATATCCTTTCCAGATAATAGGGACAGAGAGGATAAGGATAATCGTGGCAGAGAGGGAGGAAAGAAGATTCCAGAACCCCTAAGATTCTTTCAGCTCTAGAAGTCCACAATCTATGAATCTGATGGATGAGGACATCGCCAACAAATGTTTCTTTCTTTTTAATTTTACTAGGCCCAGCTGTGCTTAGTTAGCCCTGAGCGATCATAGAAATGATGGATATTATTAATACATTCTCATTTTTATACTTCTTTGGGGAAAAAGAAGGTTGGTGTAAGGTAGTTATTTGTGACTAAGTAGATTGATTTTTAATTTGGAAGCTTCTGAGACCAAAAAAAAAAAAAAATGCTTCCAAAAGTAAACTATATATCATTTAGTTGTCGCCAAATGTTTGGCTTCTACTGAAATTGATTCAGCCTGTGATTACAGAATAAATTACACACTTCTCTGTTATCTTTCTCAAAACCCTTGGTGTCTGAAACAAGAGTAATTTGTACCTCAGAGAAATGTGTTAACCCATGGGGCTTTAAGAAAGAATGAACGCACCTCCCCAAACAGGAGATTGTTTGTCCCCTCAGTTGTAACTAGATCCCAAAACTGACCACTTCCCATGGTATCCCTAAAAAGGATGCCCTGATTCTCACATCCACCTGGACAAAGCCCCAGAGAAACTCAGTTCCTGCATCGTGTAGCCAATGCATGCGTTTCCAGGCCCACTGGCCTCTGGGTAGGGTAGGGTGGGGGGGAAGAATGTCATTGGATCAATGCAGCTTTTACAGCGCTCCAAATTGTAAGGTAACAGGCCCTAGCTATTCAGTTACCAGTGACAATGGTTTCCACTCCAATTTCAATAAAAACTATGCTACAGCAGCAACAATAACAACAAATCTGCAGCTCAAGAACACTACAAAAGTGTCTGTTCGGAAGTCAATCCATGTAAGAAAACCTTCATTGCTTCAATGTGGTGTTTTTCGCTCCTCCATCTGTAACAGCTTTTGTATTCTAGGGTCTCAGAGATGGGCAAAAGGGAAGTGACAGCCAGAAAGGAAATGCTGCACAAAACAGAGGAGGGTCTGAGAAAGCAGGCGCAGTCGTTCATCCAGCAGCTTCCAGCCCCTTTGCTGACTTTGATGCTCTCTAACAGGAGTTAGCAATTTTAATTTTTTTGTAAAGGACCAGAGAGTAAATATTTTAGGCCTTGTGATCTGTATGTTCTCTGTCACTACTACTCAACTCTGCTGTGGGAGCATGAAAGCAGCCACAGAAAATAAGTAAATGAACAGGAGATGCTGTGATCTACTCTACTCCCAAGAAGTCTTTAATGTACACTCAAAGAAAAAAAGTCATAGTTGGAAAATACAATCAATTACAAAAACACTTCTTACTATTTAAAGCACATAAGCATACTAAAATGTAATCAAAAGTGAAATTAGGAGATCCCTTCAAGCTCCTTACAATGGAATTTACCACTAGGGAGCATTTGCTATCATAGCATAGAAATTTAACAACATTTTCACCAAACTGTTCTAAGATCAAAGATCATCTAGTTGTTAGACCTCCAACCTTTTCAAACTCACTAAAGCAGAGAACAGAAAAAAGATCAGTTATATAAGTTACAGATTAATTTATTTAAGCAACAACTCTGTGGATAAGTAGTATTAGTATCCCCATTTTATAGATAAAGAAATTAAGGCAGAGAGAGTCTAAGAAATTTGCTCCAAGTCATACAACCAGCAAGTGGAGGAGACAGGACTTGACTCGTTTTTCCTGATGTCAAAGCTCTTCACACATGAAGAATGATTCCCCCCATTCCCCTTCCCGTCTTGAAACTGTGGTTCATTCCCTCTCATTAAGTCTTTAACTATCCTTCCTGCCATAATGTGTGTCTCTCTGCATCTTCTATTCTTTTTGCTCCATCTATTTCTTGTCAGTCCCTTTTTGTTGGTTTTCAACCTATTCCTAGGGCCTTGAAGTAATACAGGACCTCATTAGGGCCAAAATCCCTATCTGTGGCCTAAGCATCTTCATGAGTCTTCAGACTCATACTTTCAACTATACACTGAACATGTCCACCTCAACATCTCTCAGACATTCCAAACTCAACATGTTCAAAATGTATCAGCTTTCCCTCAAAACCTTCTCTCTTTCCTGAACAACTTATATGGCAAGTTACTCCACGTACACTTGGAGCTCTAAGCAGTCATGTAAGAAGTCCAGGTACCTGCTGCAGAGGCTGTAGGGAGAAGCCTGGATATTACACACAGAAGGAAGGGTGTCTGAGGCCTCCCACCTTCTCCCCATCCCCATCAAGGCACCAGACACATGAGTGAAGATGTCTTGAACCCTCCGGATAGGACTTGCTACTGAGCATCACTGAGGACCCCAGTCAATCCCACCTGAGGCACAAGAATCACCCAGCTGTGCCCTACTCAAACACCTGACCCACAAAATCCTGTGATATAATACAATTACATTGTTTTAAGCCACTAACTTCTGCAGAATCTGTCATATAGCAATAGATAACTTAAACACTGGCTCCTAATTATGACCCTCCATGCATGTGACATATAATTCTATTGAACTTGAAAGAAATCTGTGGGAGCCTGAATGAAAAAGAAAGCTAAATTGACATTTCATAACTTATACTGTTTTTAATTCTCTAAGTATTCATACTAGAAATATTCTTCTCTTCTTCCCAGCTTGACTTAAAAGTTATCTTCCAAGTCACTTTGATGCTTCCAAACCTGTTGGTCTCTGTTCAGCTCTGATGTCTTTGCCTTCTGGAAGCCTCTGGTGAATGCTTCGCTGTCTGATTATCACATGAAGCCTTATCTCCCTAACTGATTCCTCCCTCCAGCTATTCCTAACACCAACAGAGGGAAAACTTCATACCTTGGATATCCTCAAATTTTTTTCTGACTCAAAAAAGGATAAAATGACTTTCCCCAGCCCCTGTCTTCTATCTCACAAAAGATAACCAGTTCATATGTTTTCCCTTCCCCCGACTAAATTATGGCATCCCAGTTTGTTGGGTGACTTCTAGATCGGAGCCTTTTACCTGTCCTGTCCTAGGAGAGGATATTAGATGTAGACAGAGTCAATTATGAGAACCCATTTTAGTTAAAGACCAGGCTCTGCTTTCTGCTGAGGAATCTGACGATTTCCCCAAATCTGTCAGTGTTCATATCTTGGGCCACAATTGAACCATTAGACAATATGCAATTCGAAAACTCTTATGATAGTATTGTATTCCTTGTAACTTGAGTGCTCAAAGTCCTCTCCCACAAATCGAAGTTACTTGTACCTGTCTGCCCTACTCCCCCTGCGCAAGGGGTACCTGGAAGCCTTGATTATTAATGCCTTTGTGGCCTAAAAACTTTAAAAATATGTTTACATGGATGGAGCTAAAACATACTCTTCTTAGCAAAGTATCTCAAGAATGGAAGAAAAAGTATCCAATGTACTCAGCCCTACTATGAAGCCAATTTATAAACATCCACACTTCCATATGAATGCTATAACCCAACTACAGCCCAAAATGAAGGGGAAAGAGCTAGGGGGTGGGGAGGATTGGTGGAGGTAACTGGTGGGACCACACCTGTGGTGCATTTTATAAGGGTACTTGTTAAATCTGCTAAGTGTAGAATATAAATGTCTTAACGCAATATCTAAGAAAATGCGGTGAAGGCTATGTTAGCCAGTTTGATGAAAGTGTTTCAAATAGTATATAAAACCAGCACATTATACTCCAGCTCATTAATGTGCACAGCTATGATTTAATAAAAAGAAAAAAACTTTAAAAACAAAAGAGGACCATTACACTAATTCATGACTGGTGGCTACTAGCAGCAGTCCAACCCTTCTCTTCAGTATAGGGCTGCCCTAAATCTTGGGTACCACTCTTGCTCGCAGTTATGAGCATCTGTGAAGCAATTATCCTGAGGAGCAGGAAGCAGCCTTTCAATGGCAGGAGCAGCTGGTGGGACATAATACTGTCTGGCTTCCTGGCACCATCCCCAGAGTGAAACCTCAAATCATTGGGCCAGTTTTTATCCCATTCCCTGCCCTCCCCAAGGTGCCTCTAGAGAAAGCAAATTGCTCTGACATAAGCAAGGTCTTTTCCTATTACTAATGAAATTCACTGATATGCTCACTAGTTCTTTCTGGCTACAACATAAAAACCTCAGGGCTACAGTTGCATGGGGGGACGTAATGAAGGGGGGACTCAGAGTGTCCTTACGTCCATAGTTTTCCAGCTCATCCTCCTCTCAGAAAGCACATGGACCCCTATGGTGTCCAGAGGATACAAGATACACAACGCCCTATGTGCCAGCACTGGGCACTTGAGGAGTGTACCCCGGAGATATGAATTTCCAAAGTCAATCCCTTGTCTTTAGGTAGAAGTCAAAACATCCTTATGTTAGAAAAGTCAACAGCACTGATGCAAATGGATTAAACAGATGCTTAGTAATGAGTAAGTTAAAATGAACAGCTCCAAGAGCAACCTCCTTCCAGACTGTAAACCAACCACCTGTAAACAAGTACTGATATAACTCTTCCTCTGGCTGGGCTGGGGCAGGGGTACTTTAGCTCAAAGGTGCTGGGGGTGACTTCCTTGTCTAGGTCTGGGGAAAAGAAAGTAGTAGAAGAGCAAGAGGGGGAAATCCAGGATGATGGACATCTCAAAACCCAGCCACAGAAACAAGAGTAATAAAATACCCTCATAATTTCAAAATTTCATCTTTCCACAGGGAAAGTACCCAGATACCTGAAGAAAAGTAGAGTTTTAAGAAAGAAAACTCTGGACTTAACCCAAATACCTTTTTTTCCAGAATGATTTCTCCCAAGACTTCTGATCTCTTTGCCCAAGGATTCTCTAGTGATAAAATGGGGAGGAGACAACCCACATGTTCCCTAACCTTAAGCAACTAAAATAATATGAGCTTCTCAGAGGACAAATATGATAGAAACTCAGGGGATCTTTATTGGCCAGTATTCAATCTATCCCTCCCTGTATCAAATTTAAAAATAATAATAATGGAAATTCTGGGCCCTTGCCATTAAAATAGCAAAAGATAGTCACCATTTCCTGACTCAGTCTCTCCCACTTCCAGAGCCTCTGGGGCAAGAGACATCTTGTCAAACATATGGTGTTCCAAATGTAATAGTGCTAAATATTTAATATTCCACAATGGTTGACTGTAAACTGAGTTGTGAAGAATAGTAGGCAAACCACCATCCCCCACAGCAGAGGTAAGTTCCACTCCAGTTTCTCCAACTCACTTGGTTTTCTCTGTTGATTAGCTTTCTATCCAAATAACTCATAGGTTTTGTTTGCCATTATGAAAAAGTACAGGAGCTGGTAAAAAAAAAAGTTGGTCAGTTAATCACTGCCTAAAACTCCCATACCAGCATGTCTTTGTACCTTTGCGTCTATTTTTCGAATTAGCTCAGGCTCACTTTTTGCCTTCTCTTTCCAAAGATCACAACAGCAGTCTCCTCACCTTTGAATGAAAGTTTCAGAGGTGCTAATCATGGCTGTATTTCCTCGTGCAGCTGCCTCACCTGACCCAGCCAATGCATAATAATAGGAAGAGTAATAATAACAACAATGAAAGTAAAACAACATATACCATGTACTCAGTGTGCACATGTATCAAGCATTTGTGGACCTGATCACAGATTCTCATAAAGGTTTTACTATCTACTTTACCCATCTGGACAGAGACTTAGAGAGGCAAAAATCACTTCCCCAAGACCATGTAGTTTACCAACTAGCAGAAATAGTTTTTAATTCATATCTCTTGGAGTCCAAAGTTCTTATGGTTGAGTGCAACAACTACTCTACAATGCGTGTGAAAGCTACAGCTCATTGTACCTTCAAAACCAAAAGGTTGCAAGAGCTGTATGGTGCAGAGAGGGGGAAAAAAAATGAGTATTCAAGCACCCTTTTAATCAATATAGTGGCTACATCAGGTAAGACAGTTTTGTTTTTGGAGCCCCCACTTTTTCTTCTAAACTAATGCTCATTCAAGCATGGACATTAAAAATTAAGCTAAATCATATCAAGATATAATGAACAACCAAGCACATCAACCTCAAGACTCTCTCTTATAACTTAAAATATGATTGTAGATGTATTAAAAAGTTACAAAAAGAATAAAGTATAACTTTCACTCATCTCCTAATATAAGCATCTTGTATAACCACAGCACAATTGTCAAAATAAGAAACCAATATTAGCACAATGGTATTAACTAAACTCCACTGGATTTCACCCCATTTTCCCATTACCACACTTCTCTCTGTTCTGGAAACCAATCAGGATCCTACGTTGCCTGGAGTAGATGTATCTCTCCCATCTGCGACAGTTCCCCAGTCTTTCCTTGTCTTTCATGACCTCGACACTTTTGAAGAGCATTGGTAAGTTCGTTTGGAGAATGCCCCTCACTTGGGTTTGTCTCATGTTTTCTCAAGATAAGATCGATGGTACTCAGCGCTGGGAAGATGGCCACAGAGACCGCCTGCCCTTCGTGGTAAGTCTGCTCAGGAGGTGCGTGACCCTGGATGTCTATGGCCTGGTGATGTTAACCTTCGTTTCTTACTTAAAGTGGTGCCTCCCAGGTTTTCCCACTATAAAATTATTATTTCTACCTTGGTAATTGAAGATTATCTTGGGAGGGAGAGAGTACATTGAGAGTATTCAGTATCTCCTCAAACTTTTGCACACTAATTTTAGCATTCATCAATGGCTCTCCTCTGCAACCATTATTATCACGTTGTTCTAAGGGTGGTTTTTCTATTTCCTCATTCCTTCTAAATTTATTAATTGAAATTATTCTGTAAAGAAGAGCTGCCTTGTTTCTCCTTTTTATTTATTCATTATTAATTATTTACATCAATGTGGACTCATGGTTATTTATTCTGTGGGTTATAAGCAAATATTGTTATTTGTTTCTGTCACTCCAGAAACACATTCCAATTTAGCCATTGGCAGTTCTTTTGGGTTGGCTCTTTGCCTTTCCTAATCCCTTACCCTTTTTTTTGAGCAATTCTGTATTTTCTGGTACCACTCCAGGCTCATCCTATGATTTCCCTATCCCAGCCCTAGAATCAGCCATTTCTGTAAGGAGTTCTGTTCTTTGTATTGGAAAGTGGTATTTGGAAACCAAGACCTGTGTGTGCTCCTTGCTACTGTGGTATTGTTGCTTCTAAGGCCCTCTCAGTGTACAGAATGTGGAAATAAGTGTCTGTACACTGGCACTGCAGTCCCCACCCCTCAGGCTTGTGGCCTGTCAGGAACCTGCCACCCAGCAGGAGGTAAGCAGAGGGTGAGCCAGCAAAGCTCGAATACCAATAGGTGGGGGTCAGAGACATTTTGTTCTCACATGTCCTTGACAGGCCCCCCCAACTGATTTTTAACTGTCTATATTTAAAGCCACTCCCATTGCTCACATCGTCACCTGACCTCCGCCTCCTATCAGGTCAGTGGGGGCATTAGCTTCTCATAGTGCAAAAACCCCACTGAAAACTGCACTTGGGCGGGGTCTAGGTCACGTGCTCCTTAGAGAATCTAATGCCTGATGATTCAAGGGGGAGATATAGTGTGCTTGAATCGTCCCCAAACCTTCCCACCCCTTGTTAGTCTCACACCAACCCCCAGCACCCCCAAATCCATGTTAAAATTGTCTTCCATGAAACCAGTCCCTGGTGCCAAAAAGGCTGGGGATTACTCTGTTAGAAGATGAATGCACACACCCCTATATTTACTCATGTGTTTATCTGCGATATATTTTTTTAAACCCATGAGCTCATACTGATATCTCTGATTTCAATTCTTTTTTCTGATTTTTTTTAATTGTTGGGGATTCATTGAAGGTACAAGAAACTAGGTTACACTGATTGCATTTGTTAGGTAAAGTCCCTCTTATAATTGTGTCTTGCCCCATCTGATTCCAATTCTAAAGGTTTCTCTTAATAATGTAACCAATATCTCCCCCAATGGGATGGCTAAGAGAATGAAAAAGGCCTATGCATTAAGTGGTTTCCAACTATTATCTAGACCAGACGTCAGCAAAATATGGCTAACTGCCTATTTTGTAGTAGGCGGTAAGTAAAAACAAAGTTTTAGTGGAACACAGCCACATCCACTAATTTAGGCACTGTCCATGGCTGCTCTCCACTAGAAGAGCAGAGGTGAGTAACTGCAGCAGAGACTGTCTGAGCCACAAAACTGAAAATATTTTCTACCTGGCCCTTTACAGAAAAGATTCGGGCTATATTTCAATTACACACTTGAGAGATAGAGTGGAAAGAGTTCAAATCCTGCCCTGCCTCTAACTATTACGAACTATGCGGCCCTAGGCAAGCCGCTGATGCCCACTGTGCCCAAGTTTCTCCCTTCCTCGCAGGGTTTTGGAGAAAACTAGACTGAAATGAGTAAAATTCCTGGCATGTGATGGGGGCTCAACTAGTAGCAGATAGAATGACTGCTGCATGTCAGCTTTTTATAATATAGAATGAAATTTTGTGCAGAGATAACCCATTTTCTTTGGTGGTTAGAGGACTAATACAGTCCACAGAATCGATCTGGCTCACGGGGACTTTGATTCTAAACTCAAATACTCTCTCCATCACTTACTTACCTTGGGCAACTAACAGCTTCTTAGAGCCCATTTCCCCCTCCATGCACACATAATGTCTGCATAGGCCATGAGAAGTTACGTCTGTGAACGTGTTATGTCGTGGTCCCCAGACTAAAGCTGGGTTAGCCACATCAAAACTAGAATACGAACAAGTTAAAACACACCTTTGTGGCTCTGACCCCGAGGATTCTGATTTACGAGGTCTGGACCAAACAGCTAAGGTGATTTTGTTTCAGGGCTGGGTGAGCTTGGGTGCCCCAGGACTCTAGGAGCTAAGTAAGATTATGTTTCAAAAGAAAACCATTATGTTCCTTTAACATTCTCCTCCCTTATAAAAATATAAAAATATATATTTATTTTTTGTGAGCCTCTCCTCATGATAGTGGGTCAGTAAAGCCTAAACTAAGAGCCAGGCTGGTTTGCCAAGAGAGAAGATGAGCTGAGAAGAAGACCAGGGATGCTGGGGAGGAGGAGATTAAATTACAGAGGCAGGGGGTCCTGTCCCGTCCTGGGCTATCCCCTTGTCACCCCCTTCACATATAGTCCAGCCTGTAGGCAGCAGAGAACTGTAACTGAGACCCACAGCAAGTTTGCAGGACTGGAAAACCACCGGAGCTGGAGTGGAGACTCCCACTGAGTCTGGCACATGACACACCTGGACCCCTTAAGACAGCAGGTACCCCAGCTCAAAAGACTCCCCTGCTCATACTTATTCACCAACAGAGAGATACAAGCAGGGCAGGTGCATCCAACAGCAGGAAGAGTGGGAGCCGTGGAGTTTAGAGTGCCCAAGGAGCAGCATCTCAACTGACTTAACCCTTCATCTGTCAAAAGCATTTATTTTTAATTGCAAATTAATATGAGGATACATATGATTTGTTGACATGGTTTGTGTCTGTAAAATCAAGTATGAGTTGTGGTGGAGCCCCTCACCCAGGAAGGGTGCCCTATACCCCTCCATTGTGCCTGTTGGGTGGGAACTTACAAACCCCCATCCCCCATCCCCCATTCCCCCCAAACCCCCCCCCCCATGTTTTGAATTTAATTACGGTTTCTTTCCTGTGGGCCTGTAATTGTTGATCTACTAGTAGTTCTGAGTACATAGGATGGTTGATTTTCCATTCTTGAGCTACTTTACTTAGGAGAATGTTTTCTAAATCTATGCAGGTAAATACAAAAGATGCAAAGCCTCCATCTTTTCATGGCTGAATAGTATATTCCATGGTTATATTAAACGCTTTTTTAAAGAAATGAGGTAAAACCCATATAATATAAAACTAACCATCTTAAAATCAACATTTCAGTGATAGTTAGCACATTCATCCCATCAATCAAGTTTCAAATATATTCTTCCCTCCAAAAAGCAACCCTATACCCATTAAGCACCCACATCCCCACTCCTCTCTCTACCAATAGCTCTTTATAGTAGGGATGTGGCGCGAGGAGTAGATTTTCTCTCTATGGAGGTTTTATTTAGCCACCATCAGGGGAACTTTAGCAGACACTGGGTTCAAAGGGCACGGGGACGTTCTCTTTCCCAACCAGACAGAGCAGGCTTCCAGAAAGGCCTAAGTAACTTTTCCCTTCTCCTGCCCCACACGGTCCAGTGGGCCAGCCTCTCCTGCTCACACAGTTCATGCGGCCACTAATCCATGAGAACTAGCGTGTCACATGGGTTCAGAGATGACCCCACAGTGACAGTCTGGAATGGCTGTGGACAGAGGTCGGCTCTTACCCTTTGCTTCTCTGGGTCCACATAGCGAATGCCAAAGTAGTCCTTCTCCAGCAAGCTGTAGTGGTTGCAGATGTGGTCGATGAGAAACTGCCCCTTGGTCTCCCTCTGCAAAGGAAGCACATTTAAGATTCAGCCAGAGCTCACCTTGTGCATTTAGTCCACAGTGGCCTCATTCATCCCACGTGTCAGTGCTTAGAAAAGTGGATTTGCTCACTCCAGCCCCTAGAGCAAGGTCTTCCAAGCTTTTGTAACCACAACTCTCAGTGACAAAGACATTTTACACTGCGAGCCATTACACACACGTGCACACAAACACCCAGGGCAGCAAAGGGACACCCGCCAATACCCTGCATAGTCACAATGTGCTCTAATATGCTCCATTTTACTCTAACACATGCCATTTTCTAATGCTATTTATAACTTAGAACATTGATTTCACAACTCAATATCTTGTTTGCAAACCCTCCAAAAACACACTTAATGCCCCTGACTACTTGTTCTAATTGCTTTGTACATATTTCCAATGATCCTACTCCTCCAGTGAGGAAGGCCCTCATTCTACATCTAAGGAAACTGAGGCACAAAGGGGTTCAGTGACTTGCACAAAGTTACACAGCTCGTATGGAGCAAGGCAGGATTTCAGAGTCTGGGATCCTACTGAGCCACCTTGTCCCCCTGGGGCATTCAGTATCTGCTGTGGCTTTGCCTGAAGCAAGTTCTGGTGGGAGTAGCAGTGCAGTGAGTGGCATGGGAATGCCCTGCTCTCACCAGGAAGAGTGGAAAACCAAATCACATCCAGAAATCAACACAGAAAAGCGTGGTGGGAGATTTGGGAGAGCCCACGACTGAGTCACCGATAGGCCCATGTGACCTTGAGTAAACCCCTGAGCTGCTTCCACTTCAGTGAAATGAGATGGCTGGACTAGATGACTTCTATGTTGATTAGATTCTTTTTCCTTCCAAAATCCTATGAGTGGAAAGCAAGCCAGCCAAATCCGATTAAGATAAATACCACTACAACAAAACCCTCTCAGAGCAAAGACCCTTCCAAGCCCCCATCAGTGTATCAGTTAAAATTAATTTCTGCTTCAATCAAAGTTGCTGACAGATCTATGAAATGTTTTATGGGTGAAATGTGAAAATAAATATAAATAATAAGAAATAAAATAAATGAAGAAATTGGAGACATTAAGTGAACCATTCTTCCAATCCATCCAAAACAACTAGAAGATCAGTTTGGTCTATGTAACATGATGATCTTTTCATTAAAAACTACTACCATCAGCTCAGGAAGTTGGATGAAAAAGCCAACCAGTGGCCTGGGATGTTGTGTACTGCAGGAGGGACTGCATCGTATCAGCACTCATTGTGACATGAGCCTCCATTTTCCTGAAATTACTTTTGAGTTTAATTTTGAGGGAGCTTTGAGTTTTTACTTCCTTTCAAAGAGAAACCATGTGCTGTAGCTCAAAAGAGATAAAACATCAAAATGGAATTTGTTTTTAAATTTCTATAATTGTTTACTCCAAGAAGCTCAAAGGACAAGCTATATTTGATGACAGCTGAATTCAATGCCCAGAAAATAATCAATGGATTTAGTCCCTTTTACATATACACACTCTGTAATCTATTCATCTTTAAAAGGCTGCTGCGTTATCAACTCACTAAACATAACATATGAGCTCATCATTTCGTGACTGGATGGCAAATCTCTCTTCTTTAGAATTTGCTACAGGGAACTACTCCCAGCCATATGCTATAGACACAAGATATGTGGGTCAAGGCCGTGCATTGTGGTAATACGGGATTGAGCGGTCCTTGAGTGGGCATGACAGGTACTGTGGTCATTTTGGCCTAAAGAAGATAGACTCAACAGCACAACAAAGATTTTTTTTTTTAACAAAGATTTCTTTTCAAAAAATGGTTAAACACACCAAAATACACCATCCAGCAGTATCTCCCAAGACTACACAAGAACCCCAAGAGAGGACAACACCACTCCAGATGATGGGGTGACTGAAACAGGGGTCAATGCTTTCCAAAAGTCAGACAGACTCATCCCAGGCCACCCAGGGCTTTCAAAGTCTTTGTTACTTGAAGTACGGCCTGTCCCTCGGGACGGAGCTTACAGGGAACACAGAATCTCAGGCACAGCCCAGCCCTGCTGGACCTAGTCTATATTTTGTCAGATGACCATGAAAGTTTGAGATGCACTGGTCTCCAGTACTTCCCTAATGTGAAAAAAGTGCAAAATTTTATCTGTTTCCAAAGATCACTAGAAAAAAAAAGCCCGTTTTTCCTTGAAAATAGTCTATTCTTTAACTCACAAAAATCAAAATCCTTATCACCTTCGGTACACAAAGTTGCCACCTTTGTTAAAGGCCATGGTCTTTTGCAGCTATATCCCTGCAACTGTGGGTGGCACAGCCAGCCTCGTCACCCTGAGATCCTCTGTGTGTGTGCCAAGGAAGCCAGCATACAGACCCATGCTCTTCTGCCTGGGAACCTTGCAAAGTTTGTAAGTCATTTAAATTCCTCTTATCACCATTTCCGTGCACTAAGCTCAGTTCTCACAGTAAACAAAAGTCCACACAGGCCCAGTACCAAGGCTGGAAGAGCTGGTTCAGGGCTCAGGTACAGATGGGCAGAAATCCAGCTACCTGCTCATACACCTTACTTTATTAGGAGAGAGGCTTGATATGAACAGTGGCTCTGATTGAACCCTCCACACACCTCCTCCTAAGCGTCCTGAGGAGAGAGGCACCTTCCCTGCTGCCCAACCCCGTGCCCAGCCCCCTGAATGTTGCAGAATGAATAAATGAGGCATTGCTTTTCACACATGGAAAACCTAAGGTCTAGGAAGAAAAGGAACTGCTTCCCACAGACCCTTTGGACTGCACAGCACCAACAGTGAGCCTCAAGAGAGACAGTAGAATCCTGTATCTCCTTAAAGGTCTGTGTGAAGAAGTGGTTATCAAAGATTTCAAGTGAAAAGACTTCTCTTCAATGTCAAGTTTTCGTTGTTTCTCCCCCAGAATAGCAGCTGTGATTTCAGTACTGATTGAATGGGAGTGAGAGGATCAAACAGCTAAGATAAATCTTTTACAGCTGTTATCTAAATTGTGTTTTATTAATCACCATGGCATTTCACACACGGTGAAAAGGAGTAAGACATAAATGAGTGGGCAGGACCTCACAGGATCGCTGGGGGTCACTAGGATTTGATAACCCAAGCCTAAAGTCCTTAAGTGCTTCAGGATAGACTTTTGATGCTGTCGTTAAAGGAGGTTCTACCTTCCCAGAAATGCACTGACAGAGTTAAAGAACTTGTTTACCTACATATTTAAACCTATGTCTCAGTACTGGTCCTATCACCTACAGCATCCGTGAATTCATATCTTTATAACTACCGTACTAAAATAATGCGAATATGGTAGTAGTATCTTTATTCTGTTGGAAATCTATGAACCAGTACTAGCCAAAATGTGATCCATAGACCACGCCAGAACATGAACAATTTGTTAGTGGTCCTTTGTGAGACAAGTGTGGAAATTAAGAGTAATTTCTTTTTATTGTGTTTTCTACAAGTATTGGTCCAAAACAGATTGGAACAACAAAATCTGATACTGGTGTCTCACCAGGAGAGATTCTGACGCTCTGATTTAAATTGTGGCACCAGGCCTGGGGTTCCTGTCTAGGATGTCCTCACTCTAGCAGCCTCACGGAAGACCAAGTCCTCTCTCCCACCTTCTCTTTCCATTCTGTCGGGCAATTCTTGGTGTGGATCCATGATCTCCCTTCAGTAAGCCCATGTTCTCCCAGAGTCCTCACTCCCAGAAAGCACTAATCTGCCGGTGGGTGTAGCAGGACACTTGGCGTAATTCTGGGCATTTCGAAAGGCAAATTCAGTGGGGTAAAGACTCATTGGTGTGGCAAACTAGGCTCCATTTCGAAATACTTTATACAACATAACTGCATGTCTGACTGGGGAAAGTAGGGCAAGTGCTGGTCAATCATTTTGAAATAATGAAAAGAGAATTTAGGTGCTCTGAATCTCTGTCTCCTGGTTTGTAAACAAAATGACACTGGCTTCAGGGGTAAGTTGGGCATTAAAAACAATATTTGTACAAGTTTTGTTGGGCACATAGTAGCTGCTCAATAAGTGAAAACTATACTATGTTTGTTGTTTGTAATAAAATGACTTTTTTCTTCTGATGCCTGTGGCCCCTTCTGCTCTCCAAACACTGCTAGTTGTCTGGGTCAGTAGCAAGAAATGCAGATGACTGGAGGGTGTATCATTCTCTCAAAGATGGGTTTGATTTACTTCCTTATACTCCATGGAACCTAATTTCTGTAATCACAAACTAGCCTACTTGTCAGAAAATTCTGCCTCTCCTGCCCACCCCCAAGAATGTACTAGAATGTACTAGAAACAGAAATAGCCACTGTCTCTAATCTTGTCCCCACCATTTACCAATGGCGTGGCCTTAAGCAAGTCACATAATCTCTCTGACACTGTTTCTTCTTCTGTAAAGGGGAAATAAGGATGGTGACTTCCAGTGTTATCCCCATGGAGTTATTTTAAGGCTCAATCATGTATTTGTGAATATTGACTATGCACTAGGCATTGGAATAGGGATTAAGGATAAAAAGTGAGTGAAACATATTAATTTATAATCTCACAAGCCTCAAAACTCTGTGCTTTATAAATTGGGAAAGCACTTTGAAAATTGCTAAGCACCATACCAATCTAAGATGTCATTATTAATAATATTTAGAATAAATCTCTTAGGCCAGACATGGTGGCTCATGCCTGTAATCTTAACACTCTGGTAGGCCATGGCAGGTGGATCACCTGAGCTCAGGAGTTCAAGACCAGCCTGAACAAAGCAGGACTCCATATCTACTAAAAATAGAAAAACTTACCAGGCACTGTGGTGGGCACCAGCAGTCACAGCTATTCGGGAGGCTGAGGCAAGAGGATAGCGTGAGCCCAAAAGTTTGAGGTTGCTGTGAGCTATGATGCCACAGCACTGTACACAAGGCAACAGAGTGAGATTCTGTCTCAAAAAATAATAATAATAACAATCTTAATCTTAAATCTTTGTCTCCAATTTTACAGATTCTTCTAGATACAAAGAAGTTGACTGGAATAATAGTCACCTCTCAGAATTGGCCTCTATGGGGAAAAAAGGGAACAAAGAAATAAAGAACTCAGTTCTTCGCTTGACTTCTCTGCAGCCAATTGCTGATGATGCATTTATTTTGACTCCCCAGTTCAGTGGCAAAATGTAAACAATAATAAATTTATGCTTAAAGAAAAAGAGCAAAGAAATCAAAGTACCTAAGTCAGCAATAGCTTGTCTTTAATTTAAAAAAAAAAAAAAATGAGTCTGGCAGATTTCAGTTCCCAATTCCTAAAACTCTATGCTAAGCCATTTTATTACCTCTTATGTATTGATCGAGTGGGAAAAAAGAGTACTAAAATCAAAATATTTAATAGATTGCTATAAACCAAAGTTTAGGGTTTGAATAGCTACCTTCAGGAGTGAAGGTATGAACATAGCAATAAGGACTACTATTTATTTAGACTAAGAACCATGTGACAATCTTTGTGTTTACTCTCCTGACAACCCCCTGAGGTAGTTAATATTATCCCTGTTACACACGAGGAAAGTAGACTCGGAAATGTTACGCTTGTTTAGGGATGTTAAAGCCCAGTCTAACATATATTTCAAAGCCATTCTAGGAGCTCAATTTGCCTACATGCCCCCATTCCCCATGTGCACATAGAGAAAAGCAGCAAGATGAGGACTGTACACCCCTTTGTCTTTCCTACTGAACCCCTCAGGAATGCACATACATGTACACACACACAAGGACACACATGAGCCTCAAGGAACCATGTCTGACCCACCCTGATCTCCAGGATTAAGCCCGGGTGGTATAAGGGTCATCCTACTTTTCTTGTCTGATCAGTTCAGGAAAGTACACACAACCCAGATTAGGCCAATGAGACACAAGGAACAATTTACTGGGTTCTGGGCTGATTCTTATTTACTCTTCTGAAAAAGCTTTGAGAAGAGACGCTCTTTTCCCTCTGGATAATGCACATAAGCATGAGACCGGGAACCACTGCAGCCATCTTGAAGCCAGATTAAGGATGAAGCCAAAATATTCCAGAGAAATGGAACCTGTGTCTCCAGATTGTCAGTCAGTTAATGCGAATTTCCAGGGATGCTCATGAAATCCTTTGTTATTTCACCTAGTACCAGTTGGCTTTTCTGCTTATCTCTCCCAAAACTTTCACTTGGGAGAGAAAGTGAATCCATGCCTCAGGCCAAATAGAAAAGTCAGAGAGGACAAGAGCCTTGTGTGAAACACAGTCTCCCAGTGCATCCACTGACGCGTTCTATCCAGTCAGCACAGTGTCTGGGCATTGTGAAGTTGGGAGACTGCACATAAAATCTGGATGCTGGCTGCCATTGAAAAGCAGGAGGCTTTGGGAGCTAGACCATGTAAGTCTGCTGGAGTTTGGCATCAGTCACTCCTTTTCCTGGGCAATGGACTCTGAAGTCCATTCTATTCCACTCTTGCTGCTACCATTCCTTTCTTCCATTTCCCTGATATCTGCAGGTATTCAAGTTTACCATTCCTAATGTGGAGCAACATAGAAGTCTCAGAAAGGGTTCCTTGAGAGAATTTTCCTTGGAAGTGCTTGTAGCATCCTCAGAGCCAAGAAATGTCCTCAGTGGGCATAGCTTGGAACTGCCCACTAAGGTTGTCCAGACACTAAGGTTCTGGGACCCAGTGGAGGAAGAAAGGCCTAACACAGAACAGAGACATGGGAGAGGCTCACTGGAATGAGGGAAGCAAGCAGGGACTGGAGGAGTCAGAAGCACAGCCCCAGGATGCTGGGATTCGGGGTTGGCACTGTGCCTCCCAGGAGCCCTCTGTGACTAACAGAGCAGATGCTACAGGAGCTTCATTTCCAGGTAATAAAGGTTATTGTGAGGCTCTTGTTCAACCTACTCTGTGTTTGGCACCCTATGCCCATCTATGTTGATCTTGAAGAGAAGGGGAAACCTTTCCAAATGCATGTCTGGGGAAGATCAGAATTGTCTCTGCTGATTCTTCTGCTTAGGAATAAAGAATCCAGTTCCCATCAGGGTGCCTAGAAACTCCAAGGGGAGCTTCTAGCTAATTACAAGGCCCTAAGCAGCTACTAAATGCTCAGTTTGCTGCTAGGATTATGTCTTCCAGGGACAGATAGTTACATTTCTCTGGTGAATTAAGGACTTCAACCCATTCACCTTCTTCATAGGCAGATGAACAAGAAATTGGTGTACTGAATAGTTCTGCTTCTGTTGTGAAGGACAAGCATTTATTAATTTATAAAGATTGTTACAACTGAACAACTCAATCAAGTTACTTAAAAAGGCTCTGTCTCTTTTACTCAGCTAAAGAAAATTGAAACCTATTTTTGTAAATTAACACATTTTGTTATGGTGCGGACCAAAGCTTTAACAAAAACAGCATCTCTTTAAAAAGAAATTAACCTTCATAATCAGATTTTAAATAGCAAGTGATATATTTCCTGGCTAACTGTTCCTTCCCATTACGGAGAGTAGCTGGTATTTGATATTTGACTGTGATATATATTCAGAAAATTGCATCGTCCAAGACAGTGAGGAAGAAAGTAATATTGAAACAGTTTAAATGGGAAAAAAACATAAAAGAAAATAAGAACAGAGCAATTGCTCATGGTTGAATTATGGTTCTCACACAGAAATTAAAAGTGGCTTTGATTTGCATTATTTAGGTATTTTCAGATGTCTGGAAGATAAACTTCAGGTTGGGAAAATGTAAATACCTAATTCTGAATACACATTTGTTTTAAACTAATAATCAGTAGATATGGCTAAGATAATGAAAGATATAGACAATAATTTATTGAAGGCATTTTTTTGTGCCCAATAAATATTCATAAGTTGGTGGAGGGTTACGACTGTAGTAGTGACCTAAAAGCCAGAAAATAACAACAAAAACAACTACCAAATCCAGTTATTCATAAGGGAAAAAAAATCAATTATTGCCTGAAATTGAGCAGTGGGCTATAAAAATAAAGGCAAGACACAAGTGACCACCTCACTCATTCTGGCCGTCCAGTAGAGAATCAAAACCCTGCTGCTTAACAGAAGTCCATGGTAGTCCCTACACACTCTAAGAAGACAGAAATATACTGTCCACTTCACAAATAGAGGCTTAGTAGCAATGAGGCTAGGAAAAAGAGAAGGGCCCTAGTGAAGAAAACAAAGAAATAGTGCATCCATGAAAAGATAAATCAGACAGAACAGGCTGTTCATTCTGTTGTCTGGGTCCCGAACAGCGTCTTCTAAAGGAGTGTCACAGCTGGATACACAGTCAGAGAGGTCTGGAGTTAATGTTTGCCTTCTTTTTGTTTTTCTTCTGGGTGTTTTCTGCTTCCATTGCTTCTACCTGGCTCCATGGCTTTCATCCTGAAAGGCTCTTTTATATCTGCTTCTAGTCATTGGGTCATTTCTCTTCCAGCCCAGAGCTTAGGGAACCATATTTGATTTGTCAGTTTTGCTTAGCAATTTTTACCATAGACTCCTATCTTAGCCATATATACTGGTTATTACTCTAAAACAGATGTGTATTCAGAATTAGGTTTTTACACTTTCCTAACAGGGGGTTTACCTTCCAGACATCTGAAAATACTTGAATAACACGGATCAAAAGGGTGCTTCCTTCCCCAGCTTTTTCTTATCTTTCCTGTTTCAGGATTTTGTCCCAGGACCAATTCTTGAAAGCACTCACTTCAGAATAATTTAAAAGTTTTTCAACTCTAACTTGTTCTACAATTTCAACAGTGTGGGGGTTTTTTTCCTAATCTTATCCATGAAAAACTCAAACTAAGGCCCAAAGAGGCTGGACTAATCGACCCAAGGTCAACATAGCTAGAAAGTGGCAGAGTCAATATTTAAACCCAGCTCTGCTTGATTTGGTTATTAGTGCCATTTTTTCGAATAGTTATAAAGAAATAAACATGTGTAACTTCTTCAACTCGATGAAGAACACCTATAAAAGCCTATGAGATACTTTTCTCCTAAACAGGGAACAAGTCAAAGATATCTTTTCCCATTACTCATTACTTCTTGTCAACATCATACTGGAAGCCCTAAGTAATGAGTTAAGATAATAAAAGGAAATAAATGGTATATAGATTGGGAAGGAAGAAATAAAACTCTCTTCGTTTGCAGATAGATCAGATGACATGATTATCGATGTAGAAATTTCCAAAGAATCTACCAAAACAAAACAAACAAGCAAAAACAAGACAAAATAAAACAATTTCACTCCTGGAACTAATAAGGATGATAGCAAGGTCGCAGGATATAAGCCTAATGTACAAAAGGGAATTGTTTTCCTGTACACCAGCAATGAACAACTGGAAGTTGACAGAGCCACTTTTGGCCTCTCTAAGATGGTAGAGAAAATCATCCAGAACAAGAGTGGTTGGATGATTTACAGAGACATTTAGAAATTCATTATTACTTACGGACTTAACTAGGCTTTGCTCGGGTAGGGGAAAAATACCTTCAAGGGAGGCCAATAAGAAAGGAAAACTAAGCAAAAGCAGAGAGATGAACTTCAGAGGAGGAGACTATATATGTGTAGCTCTAACATAATTAGTGGAGTCTACATGAATCAGTTTCTGCAGGGCTCAGTCAGACACATTGAAACAGAAGCAGATCAGTGCTCAATAAGAAATTCAATTCTTCATTAGTTTTCAATGAACTTTAAAGAGAGCCTAAGATCTCATCCACAATAACATTTCCCAAAAGCCCCTTAGCAATTCAAGTTTTCTTGTAGTCTGGAAGTGCCCAGAGAGTCCCAGGTGTCAAAACTTCTACATTCCCTCCCACTGGGCCAAGCCCACAAGCCTTTATCTTTTCTCTCCCACACCCAGCCTATCCCGTTACATAAGTGTCAGTTTTTTGTGCAAGAAGAAATCTCTTTCTTCTCCAGCAGAGAGGAAGAAGGAAAAACTGAGAAGGTCAAGGCAGAGGGTGGCTTGAAGACACATGTATGCTTAAAACTACTGAGGTAGATCCACTTTTAGTTATTTGAGGAATCTCCATACTGTTTTCCATAGAGGTTGTACTAGTTTGCAGTCCCACCAACACTGTATAAGCATCCCTTTCTCTCTGCGTCCACGCCAGCATCTGCTATTATTGGTCTTGTTAATAAAAGCCATTCTAACTGGGATAAGGTGATGTCTAACTGCGGTTTTAATCTTCCTTTCCCTGATAATTAGATCCACCAATCCCACTACCAGGTATTTACTCAAAGGAAAAGAAGAGACATTTGATCAAAAGGACACCTGCACCTGCATTTGAACATTCATTGCAGCACAATTCACAGTTACAAAGCTGTGGAATCAGCCAAAATGCCCCTCAATTGATGAGTGGATTAACAAAATGTGGTATATGTGTTCCGTAGAATACCACTCAGCCATGGAAAAGGATGACTTAATGCCTTTTTGCAATAGTTTGGGTGGAACTGGAAACCATTATCCTAAGGGAGGTATTGAGAAAATGGGAATATAAACACCACGTGTACTCACTACTAAATTGGAACTAGCTGATAAGTGCACCTGTGCACAGAGGGAAGTAAAACTGAATGGAAATCAAACAGGGGTGAAGGGAGGCAGGGATGGTGAAAACCTACCTAATGGTGCAATGAACACTCCCTGGGTAATGAGCACACTTATAACCCTGACGCAAGCATAACAAAAGTGAGCCATGTAACCAAAACATTTGCAACCCCATAATACTTTGAAATAATAATTTAAAAACTACTGGGTTAATTAATGTTTTAAAGGGGCTTCTGCAGCAGCCCAAACATCACGGTCATACTTGGTGTAGCTTATCCATCCTGAGAAGACTGAGGAGCCTGGGAGTGCAATGGGTTGACAGGAAGGGAGAGGATCCCCCTGGACAGTAGGGTCAAATCCAGACTGTCTCCAGCACATTAGCACACACATGGCTAGACATGACCACCCCACAAGAAATTACAATCAATCCAGCATCACTCCAATAAGAAAAACGGCAGAGATCCTAAACCTAACAGGAATCACAGCTACACTCACTGAACACTAACCATAAGGAGGGCCTGTGCCAAGCGGTGCAGGGAGATTATGTCATACGCTCTTTCACCAACCCGAGCATCAGCTGGTTTGGGTGGATGACCTTCTAGAAATGTATGATTTCCACCCACATCCATTTCTAATTCTTCCAAGCCACTTTTTTTTCCTCCCAAACTCTACTCCCTCTTTATATCCAACCCAGCATGGCCCACAGTTCCACTCTGTGAAGGTCTAACGTCCCACTTCAATAGTGTCATTCCAGAAAGTTCCCAGGAGTCAGGCGATTAGCAGGCCTGTAGCCCACACAGCTCCTGGAATTCCTGAAGCAGCCCATCTGTGTGCTGAGGGGATTCCTGCACACTCACGTGCGCACACACACAGAGGCACACACACACGCACGAGAACAATTTGTCACAAATATTTAAAGACTGAAAAATGTAGGCTGGGCTCCCCGACTATCACACCTACCCCTTTCTCCGAGGGATTAGTCACTAAAGAGGAAAAACATCTTGGTTATATTTACATCTCCTCTGACTACACAGCAACCCAAGCCAAGGGTATTTCGTTTTTATGAAACTAAAAATAGAGAGAATGATTGATGTGAATTTTAATCACCATTATCAGCTATTACGAACCAGCTTTCTTCTTTAGGCCTCCTCTGCCTTATTTTTTTTTTTTTTTACTCTTTGTGGCAGACAGCAGCTTCCTGAAGGAAGGAAAATACCACATCCCATCTAGCAGCCCTTTCTTCCTGAAGAACATTTTCCTCCATTGTTTAGCAATGCATCACAGCACAGCCTGCTGGCACCGTGTAAACACAAAAGAATGCAGAGAAATGCAGGCTAAAAATTGAGTATAAAAGGGAGGAGCCCCCCAACCTGCTTTAGGATTTCATTCTTCAGAAGGCAAGAAAAAATATTCTAGACAAATGGGGGGGAAAAACCAGAATAAATCATTTTTGTCGAATATGTACATTTTGCATATGTGTGCACATTTATACACATACAAATTATATACACACACATAGATACAAAGAATAAAGACTTGAAGGCTGAAAAGCTAAATGTTGATGGTGATATCTGAGAGAAAGGAGAGTTACGTTATTTTTAGTTTTTTTCTTTGTGCCTTTTCATTTGCATTTTCTAGCTATTTTACAAACAACAGGCATCAGGTTGATTATCATATAAAGCTAATGTATTTCTTTTTAACCACACAGGGCACGAGTTGAACGTAACGCAGAGACAGCGTGTCTACAGGCCAATGGACTAGAAGTCTCCTTAAAACTCATAAACCAGAATCCTACTTATCATATTATCATATTATCCTACTTATCAACCAGAAGTATTGCCTTCTTTTCATCCAGGAAGGAAGAAAAGCAGGACACAAGAGGCTGAGGGGAGAGAGAATATCTCTAATCTTGAAGTCTCCTTACTGGTTTAGAGGCCCCTGCCTCTGCCAATTGACGACTCTGGGCGAGTCACCAACCATTTAGAGCCCCAAGTGCCCAGGTGTGCAACAGTGGGTTGAGCTGGATGACACTGAAGGTCCATCCAAGGCCCAAGCTCAGGCATTGTGGGTTTCCGTGCCACCTTGTTAGCAGAGCATGGCCCTGGTTTTGTCCCAAGGCTCCCATCAATCCACTTGCATCTGAACCCAACCCAATCAGTGGGGTACCCTAAAAGCTGCATCATGGGATGAGGATGGGATGGTTCTGGGAGGATGAGGAGACACGGTGTTGAAAATGCCCACCATCTCCCCTCCAAGCTGATGCCTGCGATAAGGGTGGAACAAGAGCTGGCAGAAGTTTTTAGCTTGACAAGTGTGTTGGGGGTGGGACGAGACTGCATAATCGGTTCTTACTTGCTGTCCTGATGAAAATTCTGCCAATTTTACTCAGTTACAGATTAAATCAGTTACTTATGTTTCATTCCACATAGGCAATTTCTTATCTTTTTCAACAATTCTATCACATTCCACTCCCCCTGCCCACTACCCCCTTACACACGCTGTGAGAAGTTGGCTGCAACACTAATTACAAGGCAGCTTGGGCTGGGAATCACAAAGCAGATAAACAGTATTGCTAAAGAGCTGAACGGATCGGATCATCTTCCTTACAGCACAGAAAAAGTCCTCTGATTCTTGCTCCTCCAGTCACTGAACACCAACTTCCCCTGCTTCCCTCTCCCTCCCATACCCCCTGGCTCCTGTGGCTTTCTATGAAGGGCCTCCCAGTCTTTCCTCCCCATCTACACCACCAAAAGTTAGAATGTGAGAAGGAGAAAAATTAAAGGCCACCAAAGTCAGAGAATTTTTATGAGGAGCTGCAGGGTCCTGGAGGGCCTGGACGCATTGCTCTGGGGCTCCACTGCAGAGCTGACACACACATATTCTGGGAACCCAAGGAGAAACAGCAGCCCAAAGATTCTGCCTAGACCTCTTGGGAAGGAAGAAAGCTCCCAAAGGCAACTTGCAGGTTCATTTTAAAGAGCTTATCACAAGGAGGGAGATGGCTTTTTCTCCTGCCAGTCAACAAAAGGTCCTGCAGATAACCGTCCCAGATCAGAATGCGATTTTCGACCCATGAGCGCTGTTCCTTGAAGTTATATGCCGTATCTTAGAAAGATGGTTCCTCGGCCATTAGGCAAAGAATAGGATATGGTAAAGGGTCCTTATTTGGTGGCCAGTAAATGGAAGCCAGTGTCCATGGGACACACCTCGCTGGAGAGGACTGGCAGATCCAGAAAAATAAATGGTACCCGTCTGTGGTTCAACTTGCTAAGTTTTATTTTGTGTTTTTGTTTGGTTGGTTTTTGCTTTATTTTCCACTTTACTCCAGTTCACTTTATCATTCAAAATACTCTGCAAAGTGCCCCATCACCGAGCTTTCTCTCATGCCACCGCCTGCATGAACAAAGCCTGCAGCTATAGAAATTCTATTAGTGAAATGTTCACCTGCTCACTGCAGAGAATTCACTGCAGGACCTGCTCCTGCGACAGAGGCCTCACCACCCCTTCAATGGCCTGATGTCTGGTATGATTGTGTAACTCTGGTTTCACCACTGCTCTCAGGCTTTCTTTCTCAAGTGAACTTTTTTTTTTTTAAGAGACAGAATTTCACTTTGTTGCCCTTGGTAGAGTGCCGTGCCATCACAGCTCACAGCAAACTCCTGAGCTTAGGCGATTCTCTTGCCTCAGCCTTCCGAGTAGCTGGGACTACAGGTGCCCACCACAATGCCTGGCTATTTTTTGTTGCAGTTTGGCCAGGGCTGAGTTCGAACCCGCCACCCTTGGTATATGGGGCCAGTGCCCTACCCACTGAGCCACAGGCGCCGCCCAAGTGAACTTACTTTTCATCAAAGTATCCATTGCGCTTCATAGGATAATTTGTACATTGCGAATACTTACATGGAAGGACCAGGAAACCCTACATTCTCGTCCTAAAAGCAACACACTTTGCTCCCTGTCCATCCCCATGCCCCATCACAGGTCAGAATGATGAGGCCAGGCCAGCCCCAAGGGATGAGTTGCTTAGTAACTGGAATCACATATTCCCTGCACCTCAGAAGCAAGTGGTACTTTCTGCCGCCCCTCAGGGTGTTTGGGAACATGATTCCTAACACAAACAGCTCCTCCTCAAATGCCTCAGAAGGTTGGAGGCAAGAATGAGCATCCCCGCCTCACCTTCCTCTAGGGCTGGAACATCACCTGTCCCTTAGAGACCTGGCTTATTAAACAGTCAATTGCCATCTGTGCCTGAGGCTACAGGCTGTTCTCCTCTCCTAGGCTTTTAATAAAGTCATTTTGGAGTAGGTAGGGTAGGGATGACCATGCAATTTCTGCTAATATATTGAAAGTTCAGCTCTGGTGCTATCTTATTTGCCCTGTGAAAATGCATTCATCCTCATCTTGAATTGACTCCCTGAAATATCTTCATGTATAAGTCAGTCCTTCCTGATGTGAGCAACTGTAACCAGAGAGAAGACTGGAAACTGGGCTTACTGAGTTCAAGCCACACCCCACCCTGAAGGGTGCATCGCCCAAGCAAGGGTTGGAAGTATTCTCTGCTGATTCCTCAAGGAGGGAAGGAAAAAGGGAAGAAGTTCTCAAAAGTACAGTTAGTTACTCTGTGGGGCCTCCTTTTGTAAAATTGCTTGTCTGTTTGTCTAGGTGAATGACGTAGGGAGGGACTCTGCCTTGCTTTCCAGCCGTAGCACCAAACCTCAATCTCTTAATAGCTTAGATGAGAAGTAAGCACTTTTAGACACAACTATTTCACTACGGTTCGCTATTACACATTCTTTTTTACATTATAGAAGACGGGTGAACATTTACAAAGTATGCAGTTTTTCACTTCGTTAATATGTCCAATGTTGAAACTATACACAGAAAGCCCCAGTGAACCAAGCAAACTATCCCTTCACACTTATCTCAGATTATTCATGATTCCTTGGAATCGGTACCATTTTTGGAATCAGTATATATATAAATTTTTATCAGATAATTACCAATACAGAAGGCATAACTGTTCTTGTTTTTCAGTCAATATTAGTGTTGGGATAGCAGGCATACAGTACACAGACCTTAAATGTACAGCTCAATCAATTTTGACAAAGTGAACAAATCATATAACTGCTAAGAAATTCCTTCTAGCTCCTCAGAAACTCTATTCATACCTTTCAGTTATCACCTCCCAAAAAAGTACCCACTGCTCTAATTTCTATCATCAAATAATTTTGCCTATGTCTGAAATTTAAGTGAATGGAATTCTACACCATTTTTCTCTTTGTGTTCTGCTTCTTCAGTTCAAAATAATTTCTGATGTTCATACATGTTGTTTTGTGAACATTTATTCACTTTATTTCTCTACAATATTACTATCACATAAATATGCAATTGGTCCATTCTACTGCTGGGTAGTTTCCAGTTTTGTGCAATTACAAATAAGGCTCCCATGAGCATACTTGTGCATATGCATAGGTATTTCTAGGAGTGAAATTGCTAAGATACACAGTCTCTTTCTACTATTACCCATGGTAGAAACTTCCAGAGGGTTTTTAAAGTGGTTGTGCAGTTTTGAATTCCCACTGGCAACTCATAAGAGTCTCTATTTTTAACTTATTAAATTAACATAACTTTTGGATAAAGGCAACCTTCCCTATGCCAACGATAGAACTTTTACCACCACCAAAAGGAAGAGTAACCTTTGTGAGCAATTGAACATATGTTGGCTAAATGATGCTTAAAAACATTCAACAACCTCAAAAATGGCCCAGATAAACTAATTGCATTTGTAAGGTAGTCTTCAATAGTTAGTGGACTATAAGCAACTCTGATTTCTATAGTTAGTGGACTATAAGCTGACTCTTCACTGAGCTATGCAGGGCTGTATTTGAAATTAACTGATCCTATTGACTATACCAAATTATAAATCCCTCTTTTGAGATGACCAGAAGGTAACAACATCTTCAAAATTAGATAGGCCAATGGAATCATTTTCTCTCACACTTAGATAGGCCACTGGAATCATTTTCTCTCACATTTTACAGTGCAAAACTCCAGAGAACCATAGCCATTATTTTTCCAGATGCCCACGCAGAATGAAAGGTTTTGTCAGGGGCCCTTCTCTCAGTTCCTCTGCCATCAGTACCCAAGGGAGCAGCATACCAGCCATCAGTGGGCAGAATACAAGGACTCATCAGGCCCTTAAATGTGCACAACAATATGTCAGCTCTGCCAGCTGGGTGTCTGGTGGCTAGACACAGCACGTGGATCCCACTTTACAATATAAATTTTCTGCACTTTAGGCCTCGTTCATCAGAGAATTCAACTTTGAAAATTACTGTGATGTACCCTCAAAGCCTACATGAGACTTGTGATATTTAACAGAACTGAGCTGCCTGCCCCTTCCATAGTTTCCTTACATTTTTCTAGTATATTAATTTGACCATCAGAAACACATGGGCATAAACCTTAATATTGGAGCTTCTTGCAGAAGGGCCTTCACTAAGCCCAACTGGGTGACAGATAATTCCTTAACTCTTGCTGAGAGGCAGCAGAAGAAACAATTGCTGGAGATTTCTATACCTCTTGCCAGAAGGTGGCCAGACAGTATCCATTATATTACCTAATGCCTGTTCTAAGAATTAATACAAATAATACTTTCCAGAAATAATAGAATTGTATTCCAGCAGGGGAACCAGCCGAAAAGACCAAGCAAAACATTAGGATTCCATTTTTGCTTCAACTTCCAGGAAGCACTGAATTAACGTCTGTGCTCAAATAAAATAATTACACACACCATAAACACACACACGACACACACAATTCAAAGGCAAATCTATAGAGACAGAAAGCAGATTAGTGGTTGCCTGGGGATGGGTGTGGAAAAGGGAATGACTGCAAACAGGCACAAGATTTCTTCTCCAGATGACGAAAATGTTCTAAAATTAGATTAGTGAGATGATTGAACAGCTCTGTAAATTTCCTTTTAAAAAAATCATTGAATTGTACTCTTAAAATGAATAAATTTAATGGTATGTAAATTATACCTTAATAAAGCTATTTTTTTCAATAGCTTTTAATATTATTGCTGGGGATTCATTGAGGGTACAAGAAACCAGGTTATGCTGATTGCATTTGTTAGGTAAAGTCCCTCTTACAATTGTGTTTTGCCCCAAAAAGGAATAAAACTATTTTAAGAATATAAAAAAAAAAAAAGAAATCAACTTGAGATGCATCATAGGCATGAATGTGGAATGTAAAACAATAAAGTTAGTTACAGAAGAAAACTTAACAAAATAGTGTCATGAGCTTGGAGTAGACAGAACACAAAAAGCACTAACTATGTAAGACAAACAGTGACAAAATAGACATCACTAATATCAGCATGTGTGTTAGACAAAAGATGTCATTATGACGGGAAAGAGGCAAACAACGGCCAGGGAGAGATGTTTGCGATGTCCAGATTACAGTTTTTAAAATGCTCCCCCAAATGAGCAAAAAGACAACACAGTTTAAACATGGGCAGAAGACTTGAACTAGTAGTTCATGAAAGCAGACAGACATCCAATTGGCCAATAATACATATTGCAAGGGTACATGTCAAATCTATTAAGAGTAGAATATAAATATATTAATATCTTAACATAACAAGTAAGTGAGATGAAGGCTACGTTAACCAGTGTGACGTAAGCATTCCACACAGTATATAAAATCAGCACATTGCGCTCCGTAAATGCATTAACGTACACAGTTATGATTTAATAAAGTATATATATAATAAAAGTTACACAAATGTCATGATCATGGTTATCTCAACTTCTACTTCTGTGTCCTCATGCCTCTCAGTTTGTTTAATGACTGTATCACTTTGTTACATATTGTGATATTTGTGTCTGCCAGAGCCCCAAAAGGAGCAGTCTACTCCATGTACAATAATTCAAGAAGGGCTTCTTTCCAAGGGGACTGTTATATGGGTCCAAGCTAGGAAGAGCGGAAGCACCAAAAGTGGTCAGAAACCAGGTGAGGAGCCGCAGAAATGCTGGCCCTCTCACCAGCAGGTAGGTACAAAGTGATGGGGAAGACAGTGGAACCCACTCAGGATGGTCATGTAGAAGCTGCCTCAAGGGGAGTCAGTGTGCAGCTGGTCCAAGAACAAAATCAGCCTGAGGGAGCCAGGAGATATAAGCACTCACTCTCCTCCCTCTGCAACCTCCAGGTTGAGGCCCCCATTGGTCAAACCCAACTGGAAACCCAAAGACACTGGAAGCATTTACATCAGTGGCCTCCACCAGGCCCGCCATCTGGGGCGGAGAAGGCAGAGAGCAGCTCTAGAGGAGAGAATGGCCAGGCTCCAGCATACCAAGGTAAGCTGCCTGGAATCCCTTTAAGAATACACAAGGAATAAACAATGAACAAATACCACAGCCAATAAAACTATGAAACTATGCTCCTGTATCACAAACCAGTGCAGGGAAGGGGAGCAAACCAGAGTGGAAGTGGTGAGATTGAGGAAAATATACCACAAGAGAAGACACAGAGACGTAAGATGGGACCGGGAGGTCTGACTGAGCAGATGGTTGCAGCCAGCACCAAAGCACAAACTCAGCTTTATTTTATAGTATCTGTACAGGGTTGTCCACGGGGAATCTTTGGTCTTACAGTATGAGTAGAAAATATAAATGACTTTAATAAAGACAAATCATCCTGTCAATGGTTTCTACTCAACTTCATTAACATATGGTAGGAAGTGAAAAGGGAAAGGTCACAAGGATCTCTGTACTTCCTCAGAATTGACTACACAAAGAGCGAGCTCCGTGACTTCTGGCAGGGGGAGCATGAAGAAAGGAATACGGTTGTTTGGGGAAAGGAGGAGAAGCAATTGGGAGTTCATTCCCTGAGTTCCCCAGGCTATAGGGGCCCTGCCACCTCACAGCCACTCTCCACACTCCTGGATAGAGAAAGGAGAATCTTTGGAGACATTGTATTAGCCTCAAAAAAGGTAGCGGCTCACTATCACACAGCCTACCAAGACAATGCCCCACATAATTTGTTTTCTATTGACTGAAAAAGGAGCTGACTCCTATCCAAAAGTGAGCAAATGACACAAATTCTCAGGAAGGGATGTTCCTCCCCAAACTCTCTTCAGAAGGGAGCACTAGGAGAAGGTTATTATCCCACAGAAATGCGGAGGGAATCTCCTCTCCTTAGCCTGAACAGGATGTAAGGGCCCTCCTGCCTCTCGTAATGCGCTTTCTCGGCTGTCCCGCCCACCCTCAGGAGCCCACTCTCTCCTCTCTGTCACTCAGCCTCACTCAGTTCTCAACCACGGTTTCCATTAGTACAGGATCCGAGATGTTATCTGCATTGATTTTCTTAAAAGGGTTTAAAAGTGTCAATCAAGAAGCACGCTGGTGTGTTCTTTCATTTCACAAACTTCCATCGGCAAGGTGAGCTGGGACACTGAGTACTCAGTTGCTTCCTGTTCTAAACCTATCTGCATTAAGGCACAAGGTGCAACCAAGCTGTTGTACGCAGGGAACTTCTCTGAACTGGAAATAACTGTGCATATTTGTCAGCCTGTATAGCTGTAGTCATCTCCACCAGAACAAAGGCTCAGATCAACAAGGGAAGGGTTGTGCCTGTCTTGTTCCACAGGCAGGTATCCTCACAGTCTAGCCAGGGGCCTGGCACCTCATAGGTGAAATGTGTGCTAAATAAGTAAATGAGTAACTGGATGGGATTCCTTTCTTTGACTTCTCCTTTCATAGGACATGGCCTGAAGTCAGCTGCTTCACAGATGACTTTACAGCAAGTCCACTTGTGGAAAGTTGCATGGAGACTAAAGAGTGCCCCTAAAACAGGAGCAGAGTCCACCATCCAGCTTCACATCACAAACCCCACACTGTGTTGATCCAGCCAGCTCAGCCGTGAGCCCACACGCAGCTGTCTGACCACACCACTTCTCCAGTCCCTGCACCTCCCCCACCACCTTCACCAAGTACCATTACTTCCTCCTCTCACCCAGATCTCACTCATGTTCACCACAAGCGAAGATGCCAGGAGTTCCACTGTAGACCTCGATCACTGGTAAAACTGAACAAGGAGGCCTTGAAAGAAAAGTAATAAAATCAGGCATTTACAAGTTTGTAGTTGAAAAGACCATTAGTGATCATCTAGTCCAGGGGTCCTCAAATTACGGCCCACGGGCCACATGCATTGGTGTGAATTGTATTTGTTCCCATTTTGTTTTTTGCTTCAAAATAAGATATGTGCAGTTTGCATAGGAATTTGTTCATAGCTTTTTTTTTTTTAACTATAGTCCGGCCCTCCAACAGTCTGAGGGACCGTGAATTGGCCCCCTGTTTAAAAAGTTTGAGGACACCTGAATCCTAGTCCAATAGCTTTCAGACTTTTTGACCACTGCCCACACAAGGATACAGAGTTTACTTCCAAACTGAGGACATATTCAATCTTTCAACAAATATCCATTGAGCCAGTATATGTGCCAAGTTCTGCTCCAGGTGCTAAAAAAACAATAATATCCAAAATGCAGACTGATATTAAAAAGCTTACACTCTAAGGTAAACTCACCTCTGTGTATGGGAGAGAGAGTTATCTTTGCTATTTTTCATGCTTGTTTTAGTGCCAGTCACAACCCTCAAAATTATTTCCAGATTTATAATTGGATCCTGACCCATAGCTTGAAAATAACTAACCTGATTCTACATTTTCATTTTGCAGATATGGAAACAGGTCTAGAGAGAGCAAAGATGGTGGGTTTGACTTTGAACCCATTAGCTGGAAGTGCTTGCATACATCCAAGTGGAGGTGTCTAGTAGACCCTAAATATACAGCTATGGCGCTCAAGGAAGATGTGTATAATGGATATACGAATCTGGGAGTCAATCATATGAAGCCCCAAATTGAATAAAATTGTTGTAAAGAAAGCGCATAAATTCTCCTTTTTTAAGTGTGCTGTAGGATGCTCAGAGGAACACTAACATTTAAGGAGTGTGCATGGGAAGAAGACCAAGACATGCAGACCATCAAGGAAGAGCAGTGTGAAGCAAGCTCCAACAATGGTCATAGTGTCCACATCACCAAGAGGGAAATTCAAATCAGGCCACAAAGCATGCATTAGACTTGGCAATTAGGGATGTCTGGTGATCACTGCTTCCCAGAGCAGAAGATAGGCTGAAGACGACCAAGAAATGAATAGGAGACATTCTAAATGAAGGCTGTGCTTTCAACGAGCTTTACAGGAAAAGGAAGGAGAGAGCGACAACAGTCAGAGTGCTATAAGGGCATGAGGAGAGAAACCACTTTACTGAGTTAGGAGGAAGGGAGGACAGCTTGGAGGCAGATGTGGCGAAGTGCGGCAGGAGAGAGCCAGGAAGTTTGGAGAAGCCACACCTGAGGAACCATTTTCTCAGCAAAGTGTGAGACAAAGTCATCCTCAGAGACAGTTTTGCAAAGTCATCCTCAGGGCCAGAGAATGGAAAAAGTTGGAGGGGTAGGTCAAGAATAAGAGCACAGGGAAGACTGGAAGAAGATACAACTATCGAAAATGATCATCAGGAAGTCCAGCGACCTTGACTGTGGAGCAGCCCTGACCCTCCAGCCACCTGGATTTAGGAGGTGACAGTGACTGGGTTGGGTCAGGGTTAGCATGGGCAGGAGTCAAGGTCTGGCTGGGGAAAGCATATATTTATTTATAAGAAGCACAAGAAGGCAAGCGTAGAAAGAACTGCTTCTCAATCAGGTATCAGTCACCTGGAAGACTTGGTAAAACAGATTTCTGGTCCCGCCCCCACCCCCACCCCTGCTGGAGTTTCTGATACAGTAAGTAGATCTGGAGATGAGGGTGGTTCTAGAATTTTCATGTCTAACAAGTATCCAGGTATACATGTTAGTTTCCTATTGCTGCTATAAAAAATTATCACAAATTTAGTGACTTAAAACAACACAAATTTATTGTTTTATGGTTTGAGAATTCAGAATTTTAAGTTCAAAATGAATCTGACTGGGCTAACATGAAGACATCAGCAGGGCTGAGTTCCTTTCTCAAGGATCTTGTTTTTTCCATCCTTTAGAGGCCACCTGCATTCCTTGGCCTCTGGCCCCTCTATCTGCAAAGGCAGCAGTGGCTGGTCAAGTATTCTCAGATCTCATCACTCAGATGCTGACTCTTCTGCCTCCCTTTCCACAGTAAAAAAACTTTGTGACTATGTCCAACCCGTGTGAATAATCCAGAAGATCTCTCTATCCTAAGGTCAACTGAGAAGCAGCTCATTACCTTAGTTCCTCAAGGCCATGGACTTTACATACTCACATCCTGGGGGTCAGGATGGGCCTCTGAGGGGCCACTATTCTGCCTACAGCACCAGCCATGGCTGAGGCTGCTGATCTGGGGCTGTGCTTTGAGAACCACTGGTGTAGGGTAAAGCTGGATCATGATGGAAGTCCAAGGCCACAGGTTCCAAGAAGGACAGGGAAGACAGAAAGGGTGAGGCCAGACAAGAGGAAGACGCGAGCTGCAATGGGAGCTGAGAGGAGAGAGACAGGAGCAGAAACTCAAAAAAAGCCACCAAATGCAAATTCCAGAAGAGCGAGTCTCCCAGGGCACACTGGAAAGAGGAACAGGGCACACCCACAGGCACGATAATTAAGAAGAAACTCTTCTCAGATGGCAATGAAATAGCACCTGTCACATCGTTCCTTCCACCAGTGCTGCTCTGCCAGGGAACTCACTAAATAGTGCCTAAAAATACCTAAGTCTAAAAACGTAAATACTTCTGATGGGTTAAGTTAGCTAAATATATAGGCGGGGAGGAGTTACAATAAGATTTGCAATGGCAGACAAGACACATATATCAATGCTAAATTTTATACTGAATTGTGAGTTTTCCACACCTAAAGCCCTTGACTTTTGAAATGTGTTGTCAAGTCTAAAACTGAGTGAGTTCTGCCTTTAACTTTTTTTTTTTAATTGGGAAAAAAAATGCCTCAAAAGAAAGTTTGTGTTAGGAGCAGTAGTATCAGCCATTATGAAGAGTTCCCAGTCTGGCCAGCAGGTTACGTGGGACAGACGTCGTTACTGGTTTTGTGATCGTGAGGGGCTAGTGTGTGTGTGCACATGGATGTTGAGTGCATGTGATATGTGTGTGTTTATATGTGAATGTGCTAGGATGCAGAAAAAGAAAGACCTGCGAGGCATGCTTCTTATTCTGCATTCACCTTATTCTAACAATCACCTTCATCAGCCACCTTAACTCTCTTGAGTTTGTTTTATAATTATTGTTATTACTATTGTCATTTTTAATCTTATTTTTTTGAGACAGACACTTGCTTTCTCGTGCCAGGCAAAGTACAGTGGCATATCATAATTCACTGAACCTCAAATTCCTACGCTCAGACATCCACCTGCTTTAACCTCCAAAGTAGCTAGCTGGGACTACAGGTGCACCCCACCATGCCTGGCTAATTTTTCTATTTTTAGTAACTATCGGATCTTTGCTTTTGCTCAGGCTGGTCTTGAACTCATGAGCTCAAGCAATCCTCTTCCCTCAGCCTCCCAGAGACCTAGGATTGCAGGCACGAGCACCATACCTGGCCATCATCAGTACTCTTTCAAAGCAAAGATTTATTTTTCATACCAGCTCCTGGAGGCACTTTTCTTTCAGAGATGAGAGAAAGTGAGTTGAATGGATGCCACAGAATGATCCCAGTAGACCATGGACTAGAAACCTTGCATGTTGCCCACAGGAAAGATTCCACTGTGGCCCAAGATGGAAATTTACAGCCATCTCTTACTGGTCTTCATAAATAAGATCAAGATTTTCCCAAAACACAGTTTCTTCATGGCTCTGTTCCCAAAATGGTATGTCCAGCTGGCACTTGGCTTCCTGTAAGAGCGTGTGCTCTGTTATCCCGTAAACTCTACTGCAGCAAACAGTATTCTGGCAAGCAGATGGGAAGCCTCGTGGATGATGATGGAAAGATAGTGGCAAAGCTAGTGAGGAAGGTAGTCATCCACTACCCCACCCTGAACTCCCTCAAAAGGCTGAACAGCAAAAAGGGGACCAGTTGGTTTCAGAGATGTGGGCGTCAGAGCATTTACATTTCAAGGAATTAGACACCATAAACAAACACAGTTATACTCATGCCTCCTACCTTATTCAAATTAACAAATATACATATCCTGTGATCATTCCCAGTGGTAGGCTTTCCCAGGAATTGTGTGACGGTGAACCTATAAGATACCTTTGATCTAAGAAGACGCAGGTCTTCAGTGGCTCTGAATGTTGGCAGAGAATAATGAAATTATCATTATTGTCATCATTTATGGAGGGCTGCTGTGTGCCCAGCCCTCTACACACATCCTTGCATTGAATCCTCATCATGGCCCTGCAAACAGATATTATAGCCCTATATTTTTCTATAAGGAAGCTGAAGTCCACAAAAAATCATATGCTGTAGGCAGCACAGTCCAGAGGTGGCAGAGCAGGGCTCCCGGCATGGGTTGTCAGGCTCCGTAACCTGTACAAACCACACAAGAAGCTGTACGTTAAGCAAGAAGACAGCCCTGCCATTCCCCAATCCATACGATGGCACCTGAGAGTTGATGTTCCTTATTGCAGGGAGCTGAGCATTCTCTGCCTTTCCTCCCTGGAGCCAACAGTCCCCACTGGCAGAATGGTTTTGAACAAAGTTATCCCCCGGTAAACCTAACTTTTCTGACTCCCGTCATTACCCAGCAAACATTCTATAAATTTAAGAGCTGGAGGTCAGACTAACCACTAAAGTTGTAAGAATTAAAAAGAATATATTGCATGATGGAAGTCACACGTGCTACGGACACTGTGCCCAAACACTGCACATATTTTGCTATAACTGTGGAGGTCTATGAGCCTCCTGAAGCCTGTCCATAGACTTAGAAATCAGTCCAAAGACCAAGTTCCTAAGTCTCCTCTTCTGCCAATTCCCAGAAGACCCTTCACTCCTCCAAGCAACGAGATGATCACTCAGCCCCCGGCCACACGTGGGGTCTGAGTGTGGGTATCTCCTACTCAGCCAGGCAATATTTCAGGAGAGAAATAAATATAAGATGACAAGCTCCCCTATGCCAAATGACAAATCACTTCTGACATGTAAGCAGATGGACATTTGTCAATAAATACTTCAGTCGTATGATGACAGTTCTTTCCTCTCACACCAAGCTTCATTTTCCTTCACCAAATGGTTCTTGGATTTCCCTCACCTCCACAGAACTCCAGATCACATGGCGGGAGGGAGGGACAGATGGTCACTAAACTCCTCTTGGAAAAAATACGAGAGCTACTCCAGCCAGAATAGATGTTTGCCTCATCCCTGAGCCGTGTACCACCAGTGAATGGCTGGGAAGTGTTTTGTGTCGCCAAAGTCCATAAAAAGAACTTAAGCTTAGAACAGTAATTAGATAGGACCAGGATGGAGAGATAGAAAGAGAGGAGTCTTTTCAGAACCTGCTTATACATCTCACAATAACAAAAGCGATGTTTACGTGGTTGACATCCCCAACTGCACGTTACTTAGGCTACATGGGCAGGGAGCTAATGCCTGAGCAAAGACAGAGAAGCAAAATTTCTTAAGGCTTCTTCAGGGGACCAGAACTGAAAATACTTAATCTAGAGTTCACCAAGGAGGAAGAATAGTATTAAAAGAGAAAAAGAGTCAATAAAAAAGCATCAATTTATATGTTTTGTAAGACACATCCATGGGAGATGAATCAAAGTAAGGCAATATGTCTCCTGATCTTCAAGAATTTGGGAAACAACACAACTGGGAAAAGGGTAGTTTTCAGTGTCTTGCATTTAGTTAACGCAGATATTTGTTTTCCTGAGCAGCCGAGAGCCTCCTGAGAGAAAAGTCAGAGTGCCAGGAATGCTGAGGTTCTCGGACTTATCCCAGGGACTGTGTGCAGAGCCACAGTCATAGACGAGGACCCCAGAAGATGCGTTGCTAGCCCCAGGCCACTCGCGGAGGACACACAAGCTCCTGGCAGGGGTGCGGAGCCAACATAACCATCAGGAGGAATCCTGTACACAAAGCACGGTAGAGTTTCACATTGTCTGCCCAGCTCGGTAGCCACAAACCACATGCATGTGGCTATTTAAACTGTAATTGAAACTTTAGTTCCTTCGTTGCACTAGCCCTATTTCAAGTTCTCAGCCACATCCAGCTAGTGTCTACATTATTGGATCCTGCAAATATAGAACATCTCCATTATCACAGAAGCAATGCTGGCCAGCAGCAATTTTTCTTGAACTTTAAAGGGCATTCAAATCACTTGATGATCCTGTTAAAATGCACCTTCTGATTGAGCAGTCTGGGGAAGGGCCTAAGACTGTGCTTTTCTAACAGGCTCGCTGTGGTGCGGACGGGCAGGGCCTCAGCCCACACTGACAGGTCAGAGAGGATTCACAGCAACCCTGTGAGACACTGGCTTGGAGCTAAACAGTGAATATTTCTCCTGCTCTAACACAAATGCTTCTTACATTTTTTTTCTTTCTTTTTTTTTATTGACTCATAGCTGTGTACATTAGTTCAATCATGGAGTACAGTGTGCGGGCTTCATATACAATCTGAGATATTTTCATCCACCTGTTCGACATAACATTCGTGAGATTTTCTCATTTACTGTGTGAAAACATTTGTGTTCTGCATTT
>CAUYRH010040694.1:0-22664 GCA_963574655.1 Perodicticus potto
GCGCCTGTAGTCCCAGCTACTTGGGAGGCGGAGGCAAGAGACTCGCTTGAGCCCAGGAATTGGAGGTTGCTGTGAGCTGTGATGCCACAGCACTCTATCCAGGGTGACAGCTTGAGGCTCTGTCTCAAAAATAAAAAAAAAATAAAAAATAAAAAAAAAAAGGGAGACTTTTTTCTCATGATGGGTTCTCAACCTGAAATGGCTATTCTGATAGCCTGGGAAACACTATTACTGCCACAAGCCAGGAACATGTTTGCTGTTACTCCATTTTTTTCTGACACAAAATATTGCTATTTACATCTAATAGTATTCACCTAATTTTACTGCTCACTTTATTTCACACAGTATTCTTTTTTTTTTTTTTTGAGACAGAACTCAAGCTATCACCCTGAACAGAGTGCTATAGCATCACAGCTCACAGTAACCTCCAATTCCTGGGCTCAAGCGAGTCTCTTGCCTCCGCCTCCCAAGTAGCTGGGACTACAGACGCTCGCCACAACGCCCAGCCATTTTTTGGTTGCAGCCATCATTGTTGTTTGGTGGGCCCGGGCTGGATTTGAGCCCACCAGCTCAGGTGTAGCCTGTTGAGCCACAGGCGCCGAACCTTCGCACAGTATTCTTACCTAGATAAACACAAGGATTATTTTCTTTGTCTTTCAAGCCAAATAAATTTACTAGATTATTTTTTATTGGTGGTCATTTAGTATCACCATTTTCAGAAATACAATATGATTTTGTATTTTTTTACTTTTTTTTTTTTTTTAGAGACAGAGTCTCATTTTCTCACCCTTGGTAGAGTGCTGTGGCATCACAGCTCACAGCAACCTCAAACTCTTGGGCTCAAGTGATTTTCTTGCCTCAGCCTCCCTAGTAGCTGGGACTGCAGTTTCCTACCACAACGCCCAGCTATTTTTCTTTTCCTTTCTTTTTTGGTTTAGCAGGCTGGGGCCAGGTTCAAACCCATCAGCTCCAGAGCATGTGGCCAGCACCCTAACCACTGAGCTCAGGCGTCCAGCCTACAATATGATTTTTTTTTTTTTTGAGACAGAGCCTCAAGCTGTCACCCTGGATAGAGTGCTATGGCATCACAGCTCACAGCTCACAGCTGTGGCAGTACGTGGCTGGCGCCTTAGCCTGTTGAGCCACAGGCGCCGAGCCTACAATATGATTTTTTAATATTCTTTTTTTTTTTTAAAGAGATGGGGTTTCACTATGTTATCCAAGCTGGACTCAAATTCCTGGGGCCCATCAGTTCTGTCTCAGCCTCCTGAATAGCTGGGACTATAGGTGTGGACCACTGTGCCAGACTTGAATAGGTTTTAAACTTTTTTTTTTAACTTGTTTGTTTTTAAATTCTAGGAAACTTGGCTGGGCGTGGCGGCTTATGCTTGTAATCCCAGCACTATGGGAGGCCAAGGCAGGTGAATTGCCTGAGCTCAGGATTTTGAGACTAGCCTGAGCAATAGCAACACTCGGTCTCTAAAAATGGCCGGGTGTTGTGGCAGGTGCCTATAGTCCCAGCTACTTGGGAGACTAAGGCAAGAAGCTTGCTGAAGCTCAAGAGTTTGAGCTTCTTGTGAGCTATGATGCCATAGCACTCTGCTCAGGCACAGAGAGTGATCTTAAAAAAAAAACTAACAATTTTTACAGAACCGTGGGCTCTATAATCACCACTTTCATGGCAAACTGTTCCCTTTGTAAAACTATTCTGCTTATTTAAATATTCTTTCTAATTTTCAGTTGAGTTTGTTTTCCTGCATTTCCCATCTATTGAGCCTCCTATGTGCCATGGAGTATAAATTCATTCCCTCTCCCAAGAGATAGCCCTTTGATTTCTTGGAGATAAAAATGTCATGACTTCTCTGAATCTCCTTTTCTTCCTAGTCAGACCATTTTTGGTCCTTACCCCGTTCTCCTACATCTGCTGTTTTTCAGCTGGATTTGGTGGAATGTAGGAGGGGAGAAGCAGCCAGGATTTTGCACCTCCTCATTCTGCCCTGCATGGTATCTCTAGCATTGGTCGCATCTCCTCCATGGCTCCATTACCAGCCTGCCAGGGTGGTTCGGGCTCCTGGGCCCAGAAATATCACTTCCTTTTTTTTTGTTCCTCAGCCACCATCAACTGTTGGCTGCTCATCTTCTCCAGCAGCTGTGTAATTTATTTTCTGCATTAAATTTCCTCTGTTTCAAATACTATCGGTTTCCCTGGTTAGAAGCTACCTAAGTTTTTTTGAAGATAAATGCCCTATGAGGGCATCTGGAGTACTTACCACAATCGTCTTTCTCCCAGGGACAGGAAGTTATTATGAATTTGTGTTTTCTTATTTGTGCCTTGCCACCCATGTAATTCCTGGAGGAATAAAAGAAACCCTATTTCCAGAGGTTCTTGTAATTAGATGAAGGAACCTTCCAATAATGATATTTTAGAAAATGGTATATTAGTGAGTTGTAAGTGTTGGAAAGGAAGTTTTGTTGGAGTGATATACTGTATATGTGATTAGAAGAAACTTGACAACCAAGGAAAAATTAGGTATCAGAGAGAAATTAGGTATCAGATTTCGGTCAGGCAGATGAACAAAAAGCTGACTGTATATTGAAAATCTTCCTTTAGTAAGAAAAAAAAAATAGGTCCAGTCATGATGAAATGCAAATACCAGTAATATTGTATGACTTATTGCTAATGTTTCAAAACAAATGGGGAAATCAAAATATCATTCATCATATGTTTTCATATGATTCATATCATAATGTTTCTCATTATATGACACAGGTTAAATATTCTATTTTATATTTTTATAGAATCTCGACAATGTGTCATTGTTACTTTCATACATCTGTATGTGCCCTGCAAGTGCTAAACAAATACTAAGAGTTCAGGAAGATTAAGGAATGAGCACATGAATTTCAAGAAGTGTTTCTGGGGCTTGGCACCCTTTGCTTAGTGGTTAGGGTGTCAGCCCCATACACCGGGGCTGGCGGGTTTGAACCCAGGCCCAGCCTGCTAAACAACAATGATAACTGCAACAACAACAAAAAATAGCTGGGGCTCGGCACCTGTGGCTCAAGCAGCTAAAGCGCCAGGCACATACTCCTGAACTGGCGAGTTCAAATCCAGCCTGGGCCCGCCAAACAACAATGACGGCTGCAACCAAAAAATAGCCGGCTGTTGTGGCAGGTGCCTGTAGTCCCAGCTACTTGGGAGGCAAAGGCAGGAGAATCGCTTAAGTCCAGGAGTTGGATGTTGCTGTGAGCTGTGATGCCACGGCACTCTACCAAGGGCGACAGCTTGAGGCTCTGTCTCAAAAAAAATAGCAGGGCACTGTGTGAAGCGCCTATAGTCCCAGCTACTTGGGAGGCTAAGGCAAGAGAATTGCTTAAGCCCCAAGAGTTTGAGGTTGCTGTGAGCTGTGACACCATCGCACTGTACTGAGGGTAACATAGTGAGACTCTGTCTCAAAAAAAAAAAAAAAAGAAAGAAAAAGAAATGTTTCTGGAAATCACCATACTGCAACTATAATCTCAGCATTAAATAAAATAATGGAATAAATGTTTAAAAAGAAAAAAAAATGTGTCAGCCTTTAAAGGATGAAGGAATTCTGACTAATCAACAGCAGTGATGAATTATAAATAATGGACCTTGCCAGATTGGTATAAGTGGTTTTCTGGGGGGTTTTTGGATTAAGAATTCCAGGAACAAGAGAAGGAGAGAAGTATTAAATAGTCTATATTGGGCTATCGGTAAAGCATTTTTATATAGTATCTTGTGAAATCTCAATTATGAAACCAATTCATTGTGATTTCCAGGTGAGAGCGATAACTGGAAACTTTCAAGGAAGACTTAGAGGAATAAGTGAGCAATGCCTGGGAATTTTTTTTTAACTTTTTTTTTTTTTTTTGAGACAGATTCTCACTCTGTCACCCTGGGTAGAGTGGTAGAGTGCTGTGGCATCATAGCTCACAGCAACCTCAAACTCCTGGGCTCAAATGATCCTCCTATCTCAACCTCCCAATTAGCTGGGACTCTAGGCGCTCTCTACCACCACACCAGGCTAGTTTTTCTATTTTTAGTAGAGTTGCTCAGGTTGGCCTCAAACTCCTAAGCTCAAGTGATCCTCTTGCCTAAGCCTTCTGGAGTGTTAGGATTACAGGTGTGAGCCACTGCACCAGGCTAACAACTTTTTTTTATTATGAAATATACACAGAATGGTTCGGCACCTGTGGCTCAAGCAACTAAGGCACCAGCCATATACACCGGAGCTGGCAGGTTCGAATCCAGCCTGAGCCCACCAAACAACAATGACAGCTGCAACCAAAAAAAGATAGCTGAGCATTGTGGCGGGCACCTGTAGTCCCAGCTACTTGGGAGGCAGAGGCAGGAGAATCACTTGAGCCCAGGAGTTGGAGGTTGCTGTGAGCTGTGATGCCACAGGACTCTACCCAGGGCAACAGCTTGAGGCTCTGTCTCAAAAAAAAAAAAAAAAGAAAGAAAGAAAGAAAGAAATATACACAGAAGTTAATAAAATGAAAATTTACTATTTGAAGAAAAATCAAAAGTGAACCTCCAGTTCAAGAATTAGAATATTGCAGTACTATAGAATCTCACCTTGTATTCTGTTCCGTTAAAACTCCCTCCCACCTCACCACTCCCAGAAATAACAATTATCCTGATGTTTTTTCTTTTTTTTTGAGACAGAGTTTTACTTTGTCGCCCTCGGTAGAGTGCTATGGCATCACAGCTCACAGCAACCTCCAGCTCTTGGGCTTAGGTGATTTTCTTGTCTCAGTCTCTCAAGTAGCTGGGACTACAGGCGCCTGCTACAACGGCTGGCTATTATTTAGTTGCGGTTTGGCTGGGGCCAGGTTCAAACCCACTACCCTTGGTATATGGGGCCGGTGCCCTACTAACTGAGGAACAGGCGCTGCCCTTATTTATTTATTTATTTATTTAGACAGAGTCTTACCCTTTTGCCTTGGATAGAGTGCTGTGGCATCACAGCTCACAGCAATCTCAAACTCTTGGGCGCAATTGATTTGTCTCAGCCTCCCAAGTAGCTGGGACTACAGGTGCCGGCCACAACACCTGACTATTTTTTTTTTTTCTTTTTTGCAGTTTTGGCTGGGCTGGGCTCGAATCTGCCACCCCTGGTATATGGGGCCGGTGCCCTACTTTTTGAGCCACAGGTGTTGCCCAATACCTGGCTATTTTTAGAGATAGGGTCTTGCTCTGGCTCAGGCTGGTCTCAAACTCCCAAGCTCAGGCAATCCACCTACCCAGAGTGCTAGGATTACAGGTATGAGCTACCACGCACAGCCTCATCCTGATTTTTACAGTAGCTGTGTCCTTGCTTTTCTTTATAGTCTTAGCCCTAACCTGTGAATTCCCCCAACAAAGTAGTTTAGCATTTAAACTTTAGATGGAATTATATTGTATATGTGCTTTTGTATCTGGCTTTTTAAATTTTTTTATTTTTATTGACTTTTTTTGGAAACAGAGTCTCATTTTTGTTATTTTGGTCTCACTTTATCACCCTCAGTAGAGTACCATGGCATCACAGCTCACAGCAACCTCCAACTCCTGGGCTTAGGTGATTCTCTTGCCTCAGCCTCCCGAGTAGCTGCAGAGTCTCATTTTGTCACCCTTGATAGAGTGCCATGGTGTCATAACTCATAGCAACCTCAAACTCTTAGGCTTAAGTGATTCTCTTGCCTCAGCCTCCCAAGTAGCTGGGACTACAGGCACCCACCACAGCACCCAGCTATTTTTAGAGATGAGGTCTCACTCTGGCTCAGGCTGGTCTTGAACTTGTGAGCTCAGGCAGTCCACCTGCCTTGGCCTCCCAGAGTGCTAGGATTATAGGCACAAGCCACTGGGACTGGCCCTCTGGCTTCTTTAATTAATTAATTTATTTATTTTGGCTTCTTTTATTCCACATTTTTTTGCTATTGTATGTTGTGTCTATGGCTCATTCATTTTCATTACTTTATGATATTCCATTGTTGACATATACCACAAGTTATCTATTCTATGGTGTATATTAGCTTTGTGTGCAGTAAGCAACTTCTGAATATCACTGGCTTACAACAGTATTTGTTTCTTGCTCTTGGTACTTGTAAACTATAGCAGCTTAGGTTCTTTTCTATGTGTTTTCTCATTCTAAAACATACAGTAAACTGTCAAGGACATGCCTTCTTGTGGCATAGGTGGAAGCAATAGCTCTGTCAGAAACTCATTATGACTGTCTTAAAGCTTCTGCTTGGTTGCGACATGTCTGGTCAACTCACAGTCTATTAATGAAAGCGTATATCATAGCTGAGCCAAAAGTTAATTATGTGGAGTAAATACTCCATACCAGGAGACATGACAACCAAGTCACATGGGGGAAAATACATTGCCCTTTTAAAAGAAAAGGATGCATGACCCAGAATGATTTTACTGATTTACACACTCAGCAACAGTTTATGAGAATTTATCATGTGCATGAGCCATTACACTTGGCTCATAGGATTAACTCTTTGGAAAATTAAACCAACTTTGGATTCCTGAAGCAAATCAGACTTGGTTCATTTAATATATTACTAGAGGCCTGGTATGGTGGCTCATGTCTGTAATCCCAGCCCTTTGGGAGGCTAAAGTAGGGGAAATGGCTTAAGGCCAAGAATTCAAAGCTTGAGCCAGGCACAGGAGCTTATGCCTGTAATCCTAGCACTCTGGAAGGCCAAGGTGGGTGGATTGCCTGAGCTCACGAGTTTGAGACCAGCCTGAGTCAGAGCAAGACCTTGTTTCTAAAAAAACATAATTGGTGGCGGCGCCTGTGGCTCAAGGAGTAGGGTGCCGGCTCCATATACCCAGGGTGGCAGGTTCAAACCCAGCCCTGGCCAAAAAAAAACTTAACAAAAACATAATTGGGTGCTGTGGTGGGCACCTATAATCTCAGCTACTTGGGAGGCCGAGGCAAGAGAATCTCTTATGCCCAAGATTTTGAGGTTGCTGTGAGCTGTGACACCACAACACTCTATGGAGGGTGACAAAGTGAGACTCAACCTCCTGAGTGGCTGGGACTATAGGCACCCTCCACAACGTGCAGCTATTTTATTAGAGATGCAGTCTCACTCTTGCTTAAGCTAATCTCAACTCCTGAGCTCAAGCTTTCCATCCTTCTAAGCCTCCCAGGGTGCTAGGATTATAGGCTGAGCTGCTGTTTCTGGCCAGATTCTTTTTTCTTGCATTCCCAGCCTTACTTCTTAGGCCTCTCAAGTGCAGGGCCAGCCAGCTGTGCCCTCCTCCTGGCCCCTTCAAAACAGAGAAACAAACGTAAAACAACTGGGTATTGTGACAGCTACTGTAGTCCCAGCTACTAGGGAAGCTAAGGCAAGAGAATTGCTTGAGCCCAAGAGTTTAAGGTTGCTGTGAGCTATGACTATCGCACTCTACAGTGAGAGACTCTTCTCAATAAAACAAAACAAAACAAAAAGGCTTGGCACTGTAGAACAGTGGTTACGGTGCCAGACACATACACTGAGACTGTTGGGTTCAAACCCGGCCTGAGGCAGCTAAACAACAATGACAACTGCAACAAAAAATAGCCAGGTGTTGTGGTGGGCACCTGTAGTCCCAGCTACTTGGGAGGTTGAGGCAAGAGAATTGCTTGAGCCCAGGAGTTTGAGGTTGCTGTGAGCTGTGACGCTATGGTACTCTACTGAGGGTGACATAGTGAGACTGTCTCAAAAACAAACAAACCACCAAACAAAATGCTCAGATTGGATTAAGGCCCACACTAACATTGTCACTTTAACGCACTTGCCTCTTTCAAGATAGTATAGCCAAACACACTAATATTTTGCAAAGTGAGATTCAACACAAGAATTTTTGTGAGACAGTTCATTCCGTATCAGTTGAATCATTCATTTTCAAATGTGTAACTCTGGCTTTTAACTAAGTGTTTTAAAAGTTATACATTTATAGGCCAGGTGTGATGGCTTACACCCATAATCCCAGAACTCTGAGAGGCCGAGGTAGGTGGATTGCCTGAGCTCAGGAGTTTGAGACCAGCTTGAACAAGAATAAGAACACATCTTTAAAAATAGCTGGGCATTGTGGCAGGTACCTATAGTCCCAGCAACTTGGGAGGATGAGGCAAAAGGATTGCTTGAGCCCAAGAGTTTGAGATTGCAGTTAGCTATAAAACCACGGCACTTTACCGAGGGCAACAAAGTGAAACTCTGTCTCAAAAAAAAAAGTTCTTACAGATCAGTAACAGAACACACACCATACAGCATTCACAGCAGTTGACAAAGGGGTAGGGGAAATACAAGTATCGTTTCACTTAACACATTCAGCTAATATGGGTTATCTAAGAACAAAACTCACTTAAAGTCTTCCCACAGATGTGGATGTCCTTTGAATGCAAAAAACATTCGTACATTATTTGCTATCATTGCTCTCTGCACACGCTCTCACCAAAGCCACGGGATCGAGAGACACATCTCGCCAAGTTAAAAAATATCCCTTATGCACCACCAAGTCTCTGCACGCGCTCTCCTTTTCTCGCTCATACTAGCCTTTCATGCCTTGGCACCACCATCAATCTGTTACTGATCTGTAAGTGTGGTAATGTGAACTGAAGCTGATGGGTTGAGAACATGGACTGAGCTTGTGGTGTGCTTTGCAGGAGTACTTGGAAGCAGAGTTCACCAGGGAGCTCAGGTGTCTCAAAGAAGGGTGGAAGTTCTAATGTCTGTTAGCGGCCCATAAGCATGCTGTTTGCTGCAGCTCCGTGTCCTGTGCTTGGATGCTTTTGTAAGAGTTGTCAATGTTGGAAATTCTTAAATAAAACTGATTTAAATAAAAAAAAAAAAGACAATGTATGTAAATGTGCTTGATACTTTTAAATCTTGGAAAATGCAGATACCTACTTGTATTTTTGAAATGTCTAATTTTTGATTTAAATTTCGCATGTTTATTGGACACTTGGCACTGTTTTAATACTGCCAGCTTGTAGGATTTAAAGCCTTACTTCCTTTATGAATACTGTTGAAACAATTTACTACCTTTTCCGTGGAAGAGCGAAGAATATTTGGTTTAAGGAGAATTTTGCTAACCTTGCCATGCATCGATTAGGTTCTTCTTTACATATTCCTATGGCTTTATAGTCACAGATCTTATCTTATCTCTACGGCTTTGTGTGGTGTCATACACCTATAGTCCCAGCTACTTGGGAGTCTGAGGTAGGAGGATTGCTTGCACCCACGAGTTTGAGGCCAGTCTGGGCAACATAGAGAGACTTCATCTCTAAAGTTTAAAAGAATAATTTGTTTCTATGCTTAATGTGTTTTCAATGGCAAGACATGGTTCTGAGAACGTTTTAGACAGTGACTCATTTAATTCTCGTTACATCTTATGGGAACTGTAATCTTATTACCTAGTATTATCCTCATTTTACAGTTTAGGTAACTGAGCCACAGAGAAGTTATACAACCTGCCAACATCACAGAACTCTTAAGTAGTAGTTTTGGAATTCAAACCCACGAATCTGCCCCAGAGTCATTCTCCTAACTACGGACAAAATGCTGCCTCCGTGTCACCCACCATTCCTTATTTAAACCCTTGGATCTCTAGAAGACACATCTGTTTTGTTCATCACAGCATCTGTCACGCTTGACTCACACCTTGTACACAGTAGGCATGGTTGAATGAATATGTGAAGATTTTCTAATATTAATATCTCATCATTATTAAGCAAAGTTCTTACACATCCATGTTTTTCATCTGACCCCTGTAACTGTTAGGTGGATAGTATTTTACCATCATTTCATAGCTGAGGAAATTTAGCCAGAGAAATAATACATGGGAGACTCATGGGTTGACTTCTGGTCGACTATATTCCAAGGCTGCACATTTTTAGTCTTTTTTCTTTTTAACTTTCAGATTCATCTAAAATTCTGTTCTTTGGTGCGGGTCTTCAGAAGGAAGCAGAGGTAAGAAGGCTTTATGATCTTCAAATTCGGTGGGGGTGGAAAAGAGTCTCGATCACGTTGACAGCTGGGAGCTGGAGCGCTCTCTATGGCCGGTCCTCAGGGGACAAATATTCCAGCTGATGAAGTTCCTGATTCTAACCCTCCTGGACAGAAAGTCTGTCCATTCTGTAAGTGATTTTGTAAAGGCTTGTTCTGCTGGGGTATGGAATTAGAAATCTTAGCAACGTGGATCAGGTACTCATCTGGATTATTCCACCTTTCATTCACTTACAGCTCTTTTCCATTTCCTCACCAACTTTCTTACTCTGCTTTTTTGCTTTAGCTGGTTTTCTGGTGTCTGTTGTCTTGAAATCAAAGACATTTATGTTTTCCTTATGTAAAATATGAAAACTGATATCTTACAGACCAACTAGATAAAATAATTGGAACATCTTTTAAAAGAGCATAACATTTCCTCTGATTCTGAAGGAAATACATGTCGAAATACATTGTAGAAAATTTGGAGTATAGCCACTGTTATCATTTTGGGTCACACAGCAGGCCTGACACTGTGTCCTGAGAGAGGCCTGCGTGCCAGGCTGACCCTGGGCTGCTGTCTGGGCACTTGGGTGCCAGGCAGGTACCCACCGCCCTGAGGACAGATGAGGGGTCTCCCTGTGCCTCAGCTGTCTTTGTGAGCAGTAGGGTTATGCTGAACCCCTGCTTACCTTCCAAGGGGCTGGAGTCTCAGCATATGCCAGGCAGAGCATGCCTGAGTGACCAGCTCCCAGTAAAAATCCTGGTGCTGAGTCTCTAATGGGCTTCCCTGGTCATACACATCACATGTGCTATCGTAGCTGTTACGGGGACTCCACTGGAAGAGGATTCTGGAAGGTCACGCCTGGTTTCCTTGGTCTTACCCCAGCCACCCTTCCCTTTGCTGTGATTGTGCTTTGTGTGCTTTCCGGGGGGTAAATCCTGTCTCTGAGTGTGCCCCTGTGCTGATCCTCCTGGCCGGCACTGACTGGGCAGTGGTCCTGGGCATCCTTGATGAAGGCCTATTCTTTTTCTTTTTCTAAGCATAAGTAAATATGTATACAGTAGAGCCTCTATAAGTTGACCACCCAGGGGACTGTATGGAGGTGGTCAATATAAGGAACTAGGCCTACTGTGCTGATGCGTACATGTGCATATCTGGGCTGTGAAACTTAGCTCGCCTTAAGGAGGTGGTCAATGTAGGGAGGCGGTCAACTGTGGAGGTGCTACTGTATTTTAAAATAAAATGCTTACATCTTTTCGAGATCTCTTTTATTTAACAAATGTCCATGAACATTTTGACATGTCATGAAGTATTTTTTTAAGACATGATTTATAGTTGTTTTAATCATATCTTAAACGTGTAATGTTAGATGTTTGAGTTTTGCAATTTATGTCATTAGGTGATGAGAATCCTTGTTTGTGGAACTCAGTGTGCATCTCTGATTATTTTCTTACGATACATTTTCTTGAAATGAGGTGATGAAAGAAAATGATCGTGTGTATGATCTTGATAGATATGTTAAATTGTTCCTCAGAAAGGTGTTTCTATTCATTCTCTCGTTAGCAGTACATGAAAGTAGTCATTTTACTGAATCCTCACCAATACTAAGGATTATCATTTAAAAAGTTATTTGTCAGCTGGGTACGGTGGCTTATACTGGCACTCTGGGAGGCTGAGATGGGAGGATTGCTTAAGCTCAGGAGTTTAAGACCAGCCTAAAAAAGAGCAAGACCCCATCTCTACTAAAAGCAGAAAAAATTAGCCGGGCATTGTGGTGAGTACCTGTAGTCTCAACTACTCAGGAGGCTGAGGCAGGAGAATCTCTTGAGTCCAGGAGTTTGAGGTTGCTGTGAGCTATGATGCCATGGCACTCTAGCGTGGGTAACAGAGTGAAACTATTTCCAACAATAAAAAAACGTTGTTTGTTAATTTGATAGCTAATAGATGGTATCTCATTTTAATTTGTATTTTTGAATATTTATCACATTGAATGATTTGTGTTCATGTCTTTGAGATTGAGAAGGATGGGAGTTTTTCACCTTTTGCCCAGACATTTTATGATTATTATGGGTTGGGATTGTGATCACAGAGGATAAAGGCTCCGTATTGCTCATCCCACTGTATCTACTGGAAACCTTATGTAGCCCTTATGTTTGTGGTGGGTACTTAAGAGGCAGGCTTTGATTTGGATGAAAAGCGTAATGTCTTTTGCCCCCAAACAGGATTCATTCTTAAAAAAAAAAAAAGGCACTGATGGGTACATTGGAATTAGTATTCACCATGGAGAACATCTTGTGACGTCCCATGGAAGATAGTGGTGGTAGTAGTTGCTTTTGTGGGGGAGAGCAGAAGTGAGAAAGAGGCCTTTCACATACTATTTTCTGCTTGCTATAATAGTGTAAATGTCTCCACTGGGACACGTTCATGGTATTTCTGGTGAAATATAAAAGGCTCAGCATGCCAAAACCTACATAAACTAATTTCAAATCATTATAAAAGTAACTTGGATGTTGGTTGTGGGGAGACAAAGGAAAGAAAGAAAAGTGTGCTAAGGGTGTCTTTTGGGGGAGCAGAGACCCACTGCAGGTGGGGCCCGCGGAGGCTGATGTTGAAGGGAGATGTTGTGTGGATCACCAGAGTGATGGGAGGGCAGGACACTCAGGATTGGTGAGCTGTGCTGCAGGCCCCGCGGAGCCTTCGCCATGCCGGTGTGCCTCCCGTCCCCTCCTAGGCTAATGGGTCAGGGTGTTAGGCCCTGCCTCCTTGCTCAGTTTCGGGGAGACTGCAGGGCACACCCCTCTGCAGTTGAGGCTGACCTGGGGGGAGCAGATAGCTGGGCAGCAAGGCTTTCCTGGTGGAGCCATCTGGGGGCTTGTGTGTATCTGTCACAGAGACCTATTGTTTCTGGTCTCTGGTAGGAAAATGTGTTGAAATCTGGAGCCATTGCGGGGAAGGGGGACTGGTGTCTGGGAGTGGCAGCTCAAAGCTGAATTTGTACAAACAAGCTAAGCCTTGACTGTGTGTTTATTGGAGGGTGTGGAAGGTGTCTGATGATTCTGGGGTGTGGAGTAGCTAAAGCCCCCCAAGTCCCTCACTCTATAGTAATACAACACTCCATATTATTCAGTATAAGCAGCAAATTCCAGAACAAGAGTATGTTTAATCCCACTCATTTTTGTATGTGTGTAATTTCTAAATGCACAGAAAGAGCTCTGGCAGAATATATAACATTCTGTTAACATTGGCTGTCTCAGAGGATGGCAGTGGAATTAGAGAAGATCATGAAGGGACAATTTCACTGTCGTGTACGATTTTGAATTTTTATTATTTATTTAGTGAGTCTCAATTACTTTTAAGTTTGAATCACATCAAGGCAATTTTCACTTTTGAAAATTCAAAAAAATGCCAAATAACTTGTGACCATGGACAACTTAGCCTTTTGATGACTCAGTTTCCTCATCTGTGAAATGGGGATACTATGGTGCTAATCTTGACTGGTTATGATGAGAACTGAGTGAGATAAAACTCAAACCTGGCACTTCATGAGAGCATAGTAAATGTTACTATTTAACATTTTATGGGGAAAAAAGAAGGTTAGTGGATATGTAGTTTACATATCACTGGACTTGCCCATGGCATTGGAAAGAACTTAAACTCCATGTAGACATTGTGATGGAGAAAGTGCTTTGGGCATTGGCTTGGCTGTGGATTGGGCGGTTGCGTTAGCTGTGTCATCTGGGCAGTTACTTTCCTTATTTCTCTCATTGGTTAAATGGGAACAATCACACTTTTGTATTGGAGGGGGATTACATGACGTGCAATAAACGTGAAAAATATTTGAATATGATAGGGCACAATATATATATAACAGTAAGTAGTATTAATCCAGAGAACAAAGCACATTCTATCTTGTATGGAGAGTTGTCTCCTTCTGTTTCTTTAAATACTATAGGGAAAGCAGTCAGCTTCATGGTCCCTAACAGCCCTGATCTCCTTTCATTGATTTGGCCGTTTGTCATTTGCTGTCATCACAGAAGCAGCAATTGAAAGGACAGCTTGCCTTGATTTGCATTTCTGGGTGTTGGTGCTATTTATAAACAATCAAGAAAAGACGCAGAAGTCTGTGTATGGCAAGCTGGCAGATTCAGCAAAACATGGAAAAATCTGTTAGCACAGTTTGCACGTGCGTAGGACACAAAGCCTTCAAATAAACATACACATTTGCCCATATTTAAAAATTCCTCTTCAAAAATACATTAGACTATTAGCCAGATGGCTTGTAGAGCTTTTCCCTTGAAGTGCATGAGGACAGCTGTCAGACATCTGAAACCTGGATCCATCCTAAAGCATGGCCATCATTTTGATGCCTGCCCTGTCCCCTTCTTGCCATTTATGAGGAGCCAGTAATGCAGGAAGAGAAGTATCAACTTGCAATGGCTTTTGTTACAATTAATCTTTAATGTTCTTCCTTTTGGGGTCCTCTTGATGGTTTACATTTCAGAGTGTTAGCATCACCACGCTGTAGGGTGGGACATTTTTTCTTCCCTTTTCCTGCGGGATTTTTCTCTATAGCATTGATCACTCTTTAACATACTTTTTGGTATGATTGTTTCTACCTGCAAGATTATTAAATGTAAGTTCCTGCTGTATCAGCAGTGCCTGGCACATAGAGGCTTAATAAATATTCATTGAATGCATGGGCTGAAAGAAACTTAATCTTCCTTCTTCAGTTACCTTATGAAAATTGCTTTTGGAAAAACGTACATGCAGAGGGCTTGTAAGTAGTAGGGACTACAAAGGTTGCAATGGGATGTTTTTATCACCCTCCAATAATTCCCTGGAAGAGGGTGTTGTCCTGTCGTAAGAATGGTATACACAGCCACTTTAGGAAGTGGACTAAATATCAGAGCTTTTCACACAGGTAGGCGATGTTGGCATATGTGTGTACGTGAAGATGATTGTCGCCAGCGTTAGAGATGTTCAGGGACCTTGTGTAAAGGCTGAGGCACTGGGTTGCCCACGCCAACTTCTCCCTCTGCTTCTCCTTTTACTGCCAAACCATTCTTCCCTGCCTCTGAAGGTGTAATACTGAGAGAGAAAATTGCACTCCGGGGTCATAGGTTGTGGAGGAAAAAACCCTGTACCTAAAAATAATGCTCTCAAGTCTTGTACCTAGAATAAGCGGCAGTTTTCCTAATGCCTTTAAATTCCCAGTTTTTCTCATTCATTTTATAAACAGATGGGACAATAGAAAGAATTCTGGAAATGGCAACTTTAGAAAAAGGAAAAGGAAATCAAACCAGAACATCATGATTTTTGTTTTGTTCTTTGTCTGGAACTGAAGCTCTTTAGGCTCCTGTCTAAGGGACAACTCACATCTGATTAGAAGCCATTATATAGCTAGTAATGGTCTGTAATTCTAGGAAGACAGATGCAGCACCAATTCTGACCTCTAATAGTGCCCTTATTAATTTTAAATATGCATGGCAGGAACGGCAGATGGGGAGGTGGGGTAAGTGTTTAGATGTTTGGTCACTGGTAGCTTTTCACTTCCATGTGTTACACTGGGATTTGGGACCTGGGCAGTCCACTGAGAACTGATTATCATCTGTCTCCTAACCAGCTGGGTTCCTTTCCATACTGGATTCAGAAAGATAGATTTTTTATTATTTTGAAATCATGAGAATCTATTTACTCCATCCAGAATTCTGAAGCAGAGCTATTAAAGGTTGCCCTTTACTGTATTCCAAATCTGGGTGTATAAAAAAATCACACCAACAAATTAAGGTCTTCTTTAGTGGTTAGTTGTGTGCATTTTTGATGTGAATGAGAGGCGTAGTCCACCACGGAATCCCTGGACTTTATATCAGGGTGTGAACCCTAGAACATAAATGGGATTTTCTTCAGCAGTCCCCGGCCTTTTTGGCATTAGGGACCAGTTTTTACATGGACTAGAGCTGTGATGATTCAAGAGCATTACATTTATTATTATTGACTTTATTTCGATTCTTTTTACATCGTAATATGTAATGAAATAATTATACAGCTCCCATAGTGCAGATACAGCTTCATCGTCTCTTGACTCTCACTGACAGGGTTTTGATAGGAGTCTGTACGAAGCTGACTTATGATGGATGGTCTCTGTGCAGTCAAATCTCTCAGCTACTGACAATCTGCATTTGCGGCCATGTCCCGTGCTGCGTCACCACCTCCACTGCATCTCAGATCGTCAGCGTCCCATTCTCATCAGGAGCGCACAACAGTTTACAGGAGGGTTAGTGCTTCTGTGAGAATCTGATGCTGCCACTGATCTGACAGGGGGTGGAGCTCAGGAAGTGAGGTCAGCGATGGGAGTGACTGTAAATACAGTTGGAGCTTCACTGGTTCACCTGCTGCTCGCCTTCCTCTGAGCAGCCTTGTTCTTAGTAGGCCATTGACCAATGCTGGTCTGGGGGCCAGGGTTGGAGAGCACAATTCCAGATGATCACACAGGAACAACACTGAGAACCCCATACACCAAAATACAACGTGATATTTTTTTGTTTTACTCTTTTTTGGAGCAATGTCATGTAAGTGTGTCATGGAAGTTTAACTATAGGTTCAAGTGTGCCATGATATAAAAAAAGGTTGAAAACCACTGGTTTAGATGGTGTTAAAATCTTCGAGTTGATGACATCACCTAGGGAATGGGTATAATTAGGTGGAACAGAAGTCCAGGGAGCAAACCTGGGTACTCCAGCCTTCAGGGGCTGGTGTGTGTGTGGGGAGACAAACAAGATCGGCGTGTAAGTGACAAAACAGGAGAAGCTGTTTCCAGAAGAATGGGCGATAGAGCCTATATGTAGGTGGAGGGAAGTGAGCGCTGAGCCTTGGCAAGAGTGCCGCTCTCACCAGAGCTGTCTCAGGGCACGGTGCTGGGAGCAGGTTGCTGGGCAGAATGTGGGGAAGAAGGAAACCAGGAGTGGGGCACACCTCTCCTTGGAGATGCTTGGTTTACTGGGCTTTCAAAAATGATTTAATTAATGATCTTTACCTCTCATGGCACACCAGTTGAAAATCACTGATACAGGCTCGGCGCCTATAGCCCAGCGGCCACATATACCAGAGCTGGCGGGTTCCAATGCAGCCTGGGCCTGCTAAACCACAATGACAACTACAACCAAAACAAAAAAAAAAAAAATAGCTGGGCAATGTGGCGGGCACCTGTAGTCCCAGCTACTTGGGAGGCTGAGCATCGCTTAAGCCCAAGAGTTTGAGGTTGCTGTGAGCTGTGATGCCACGGCATTCTGTGGACAACATAGTAAGACTCTGTCTCAGAAAAAGAGAAAAGAAAGTCACTGATCCATACAGTGATAATTAAAAGTTTCATCCTCTGCCCTCAATGCCAAACTACCATTTTCATCTGCCTTCCATGGAGCAGCTGAACTCAATCTAACCTTTCCGAGGAATGCCAAAAGAGTGAGTAACCGCATGAGCCAGACATGTTCCTGGGACATTTGCAGAGAGTGGTGACAAAAAATAATGAAAACAAAACCTCCAGAGTCAGCCCCACGTCACTGCAGTGCAAACTGAGGCCCAGCTGTTTGCTCACAGTCAGTGGGAAACTGTGGAAGGACTAACGGTGCAATCCCACAGAAACAGGGCTCAGCGGGGGCCTGCGTCATGCGCACCGAGTGTCTGCCCGGAGCACTCAGCCGCTGATTCTGTCTTTATGAACTGCTCGTGTTCGCTGGGGTCTTGCTTCCTGCTTTTTCTCCCCGACATTTCTTGCTCTCTCCCTTTGGACCTCAAGACCAGCAAGCCCCCAAACCAGCTTTTGATCTAGTACTGACCCTCGTGGACCTGGGGCTTGAGGGGGAAAGCAAATAAACATGACCGTGATGGGGCATCAGTGGGGGTGCTAAATCAAATTTTGTGTCAGTATTTAGAAAAACAGTAGAAGAACACGGAATATTCTTGCTCATCCAATCAACCTTTCGCCCACAGGGTCATAAAGTCCCAGGCCGCTGGCGGGAGACCGTGTTCCCTGCCTCCATGGCACCGAGCAGCTCTCATCACCACGGGTTCCTCCTGGTGTGCACCTCCCCTCCTTCCTTTTCCCTCCTGCTCAGGTGTCTCACAGAGGCAGCGGCTCCAGTGGCCGCTTTCTGGACATCAGGACTTGTCCAGTTCTCTTTGCTGGAGATAGCTGTCTAGACAAACACATGTTAGATATTCTCCCAGCATGTTCGTGGCGGTATTTGCTTAGTCTTAAGGTTAGTGTGGTAACCTTAAGTTTGAATATGGTTTAAACCATGGATAACCAAAACACATCCAAGTGCTTTTTGCCGTATCAGTTACTACTTCTCAAACAGACCTGATGAATTATTGTATCGCTTCCTACCCCTCCACAGTTTTCAACATTGTTTTAAAAAAGATCAGAGAATCCCCTACCCGCCTTCAGGTGGCCATTACCAATCAGTTGATGTTTTTAGGTGAAAAGCTATTTGCCATCTCTGGTTCAGACACATTTCAGCACCTCGTTATGTCCCATTCTCTGTGTCACTGCCTGCCTGACAGTGTCTGTCCTTAGGTCCCGTAGAGTTCTGGACTATTAGGCAAGTATACCACTGTGCTGGGATCATCATTATTTAAAAAAAATAAAAAACCTGGAAGAGCAGTTCTCATTGGGTTTATTGGTATTTCATGAGACATGTAAAGGAGATTTGGTTTCTCTCAGGAAGTAATTGCTGTAATTTATTGAGCACATACTGTGTGTTAGGCTGTGTAGTAGGCAATTTGCATATTATCTTTATTTAATCTTCCTTTAAAAGCTTTTATTCCTGGGCAGTGCCTGTGGCTCAAAGGGGTAGGGCGCTGACCCCCTATGCCAGAGGTGGTGGGTTCAAGCCCACCCCGGGCCAAAAATTGCAAAAAAAAAAAGCTTTTATTCCTTTTAACAGATAATAATTACGCTGATAACAATGATGGTAGTAGTGAAAATTTATTGAGGACTTCTTTAGAACTAAGGATTGTGCTAAGTTCTTCACAAAGGATATTTAAAAAAATTTTCAGCATGCCTCTGATCCTTTTCATTTTTAGAGCGCGGTGAAATAACATACCAGTATACTCAAGGCCACGTCTACTCAAGTGGTGGAACAGAATTTCAGCTCAGACCCTTTGACAACATAGTCTATGCTTGCTCACTGTGTTTATTCACTGCGTTCAGATGATTCTTTCATCACGTTTTAGTGGAATTTGGGTCTCATCCATCCTGTGAGTATGGCGGCTCCCAACCATCTCCTTCAATTTACTCTCATTAGCACCCTGACATATGTTACACAGAGCATGGTGCCCAGCTGCCCCTCCCCCTGTGCTCACGGCGCAGCAGTGCGACCAGCTGCCAGGGAGCCAGAGGCAGAGAGGCAGACGGAGATCAGCCCGCCAGCCCGCCCTGCTGTGCCCTGAGGTTTGGGCCTCCATCCTGTGCCTCCTGTCAGGAGCCCTCGAGACTTTTCCTCTTCGGTTGTCAGAAGAGACTTGGGTGGAAGTCGCACACAGGGGCCCCAGCCCTTCATGACGACCTGGTGACAGGCACCGAGTGTGCTGCGAAGCCTGACCAGGTGACAGGCACCATGTGTGCTTGAGGAGCCTGACCAGGCTTCCTTTTTGGTGGGTTGTTATAAGAGGGGTCAGTGAAAAAAAGGATGGTGAATTGGATTTATAGAAGGAGCTGAAACAGTCATGGAGGCTGGTGGGTGACACAGATCTACCAGGCTCCTTTTTGTCTTCCTGTAATGCAGACCCAGCATCTGAGAGGGGAGCGACCCTGTTACAGAGCGGGCCAGGCCTGGCATTGTGAATCTGGGACCCTGCTTTTCCCCTATTACCAAGTGCCTCATCTGCCTCTGAGTTTACACTGTTCAGCGTTAGAATTGTACCCTTTGCCTTGGATTTCAGGTTTTCTTTGTTGGAGTTTAATCCCCTGAACACGGAGAGCAGAGGTGAGCAAACATTTTCTGTTAAGGACCAGACAGTAAATACTTTAGGCTTTAGGTTACTTTTGTAACTACTCAGCTCTGCTGTTACAGCACACAGGCGGCCGTGAACAAATGAACGGGCACAACTGTGTTCCAGTAAAATATTATGTACAAAAATAGGCTTTGGGCCAGATTTGAGCTATGTGGATGAGGCTATGGATAAGCCTGCACACGGATTGAACTCTGACTGTTCTCCAGTCGTTTTAGTTGTTGTTGAATCTGACTGTGTAGAGAACGTCAGCCGGGTGCCAGGTGTGACTTTGGGAGCACACTGCTTTTTTAGCTGTCTCCTCTCTTAATTGCTTTGCCAGTAACTTGAAGCATCCATTGCTTACTGAGGCTGTGGGTGTGTGGGGAGGGGAGACGGAAGCATTCACACGTTTCTCCATCTTGAAGGGTCCTTTGATTCACCCTTGGCGTCTCAAAGTTGGTATAGTTTAGGACTGGGCTTGTCCAAGTGTGACCCACAGCCCCGCAGCATTGGCGTCCCCTGGGGCTTGTGAGAAATGCAGGTGCTTAGGCCCCAGCCCAGGTCAGGCGAGTCAGAATCTCCATTTAACAAGACCCCCAGATCAGTTTTGTCCCCGTGGAAGTTTGAGAAGTGCCTACAAGAGTGGGGAACCTATGACCTTCTAGGTCGTTAACTGCAGCCTTTTGACCGAATCCAAATTTTATGGTACAAATCCTTCTATTAAAAGGGGTGCGGCACAGAAAAATGAAACTTTTCTTGGCCTCCTTTGGTGCTTAAAAAAGAACAGTCTTGAAATCAGAAAGCTGCAGTTTCCCCACCCTTGGTGGGTATTCCAATCTGGAGGACAGAAAGAAAGCATATTAAAAAATTCTTTTATCTTTAGCTTTTTTACATTGAAAGTATAATAATAACTTTAGAGCTGCAAAGGCAGTTTTATGTCTTTTCAGACATTTTATAAGAGTCATGACTGAACATTATTTTCCTGATGGCAGATGGCTATTGCTGTCTGTTAACGTGGAGGTGACAAAGGCTGTTGACTGGGGAGAAAGACCAGGCTCAGTGGGGCCGGGGCACAGGCCTTGATCTCTTTGTGCCTAAGTTTTCTCATGTGCCGTATGAGGTATTTAAACCTGAGGTTGAAGTGTTCTGATGTATCTTTTCAGGCTTTGTGTTCTGATCTCTCTCTACCTTCTCCCATCTCGAGAAGTGTATTTTCATCCCCATTCTCATGTGTGACACCCTACGCCACCACTTTAGACTGATGGCTGCAATTTCCCAGCCAGCTGGGACCAGGGGTGTGATCTAAAATGCATTAGAGATGAATGGGAGGTTTATTCAGTGGGAAGGTCTTACATCTCGGAGGTCAGTACTCAGTGTCCTGGAAGCTGCACCTTTCACTTTGTTCATTGGCTCCCAAGGTACAGTTCTGATGACTTAATTAGGATGGGCTTTCTATTGAAATAAAGTACTAGCTGGAGAGATGCAGATAGTCTGTTTGGAAGTGTAAAAAGATGGAGTTGAACAGGAACTGTCTGCTCTTCTGAGTGTCTGCTTCTCAGTAGTTGGGAACACGGGCTCTCACAGCTGGCTGCAGGGAAGGCCTGTGCTCAAAAAATGCCCAGTCTCTAAGCCCTCGTCCCCTCCCCATGTCTCCTTGGGAGTTTAGAGGCCGGTGAACAGCTGTCAATCTGAAGTCTCCACAGAGCCAGCTGTCCTTATGGTCAGGAGCTAGCCTGTCACTCTGGACATCGGAAGAACCTCAGGTGCTGTACCCAGGCAGCTGGTGGCTGTGGTGCAGGCTGGCGGGGTAATCTTTCATTTTGCGTTGAGAGGCCTGAATGGTTTGTAAGTGATGTTTAGAGATGGTGCCAGGGCCTCATTTGTGTCCTGCTTGAATTAGCCCCATCCCTGCTGCGATTTAAGAGGCAGGATGGCTAGGAAGAGCATCTTTTGAGCAAGAAGACTTGAGTTTTAATCCTTTCTGGGCCATTAACTAGGGAGTGCCCTTGAAGTCCCCCTTCACTGGGCTTCACCATCTACATTTATTAAAACTATAGTATTAAAACATTTTCTGTGATTTCCCCTGACTTTAGAAGGCTTTGTCATTAAGAGGGAATTTAGTCAGTAGGGTGATGGCTGTGCTGTCAGAGAGGGTATATTTCAGCACCTGTCTTCATTTGTATAAAATTCAGAGGTCTCCAAGCCAGAGAGGTACACCCACAGGCTGGGTGTTGGGAAGGTGTTGCTTTCCTTTGGGCCCTGCCCGCTCTCTGGGAGAGAGGTTTTACACTGTGGGTGGGATGCTTTGCAGACAGTCAGAAATCTCCGCTGACCTGGCCCGTTTTATGCTGCAGCAGGATGGTTTTAGTTTTGGATGACGACAGAACTGGTTTGGTTTCAAATTTGCTGTGGCCTTTTCCAGCCACACAGACCACTCTCTTCAACTTCATTTACTCATCAATAAAATGAGAATAAATTGCCTCATTTTATTGAGCCTGTGGCTCATCGAGTAGGGCGCCAGACCCATATGCCGAAGGTGGCGGGTTCAAACTCGGCCTCCGCCGAACTGCAAAACAGAAAAATAGCCATTGTGCATTTTGGCAGGCGCCTGTAGTCCCAGCTACTCGGGAGGCTGAGGCAAGAGAATCGCCTAAGCCCTGGAGTTGGAGGTTGCTGTGAG